>JAJLRV010000111.1:29213-142186 GCA_030567235.1 Hanseniaspora clermontiae | reverse complement strand
CAGCATGCAAAGTTGACGTTTTATCGCCTTTTATACATAATAAGTTAGGGTATAGACGTAATCACTCGTTGCATCTAAGCTCTAGTCTTCCCTTGAGTATTTGAAAATGTGACATAATTCATATATAAACATATAAACAATATTCTTGCTTATGGCTTATAAGTTTTCTATCTTGTCTCTTTCAATCCAGTATTGATGTGAAACAATCGTTTCTAAACAATAACAAAAAAAATGATGAGCTTTACGCTGATTATTTATAAATGACGGTGTTTACGGTCAGAATTGACAACAGCTAAAAAAAAAAAAAAAAAAAATATGACACAATAAAGTTCGTTGCTTTTAAGCTTTTAATGTTTTTATGTTGATTTGAGGATTCAAATAGTATTATCCGAATATTTTTATGGTTATGAATTTTGTTCACAAACCAAAAACAAAAATCATAAGAACATCTTTGTTTTCTTTATTACAGAATCAGTGTCTATCTTGATCAACTGACTAATAGTAAGGCAACATGAACACTACTCATTGGGAGCATTTCGTCCCAAAGCCTTACCTAGATAAAGATATAAATGCTATCAATCCAAAACTCCTTACATTTTTACAACTTTGCACAGTCATTGTCATCTTTTCTACTTTGTATATAAAAGATTTCATAAACGTCATTTTTAAAGTAGCAAAACAATTTGAAATAGACCAGGACCTTTACAAAAATAAAAGTAAGATTCTCATATTTTTTAATTATTCAAAAAATTGGGCTTTGGCAGGCGTCATAGTTTCCCTAGCATTTATTTATTCGAAGCTATATCTTTTAACTGATGAAATCTCATTTTTGATTTCCGCAATGTACATCATCGGTCCTGATTTCATTATACAATTTTCTCAGTTCTTCAAAACTCCTGCAGCTGCCACGAGCACGCTAATCTTCCACTTAGTAAATGTCGGTATAAACTTAATAAGATGTGTTCAATATGTAGTGTTTGATGGAAAATACAGCTACACTGGTAACTCAGAGCATCCAGCTTTGATGATTGCTCCTTTGATACTACATTCTTATCTTTTTATTTACAACATTTCCTACTACATACCCGAAAGTAAGATAATTGAACATTTTGGTGCTTTAAAAAAGGACTTCAATGTCTTTCCTCCTGTTAACTTCTTAGAAGATATTACATTCACATGGATGAATCCTATCATTAATGATGTTTACCAAAAAGGTGGTATTGATAACCCTTATACAATGGACTTGCCGCCTTCCAATCTAAATGTTGACAAAGCATACGGTAACTTTGTTATACAATGGGAAAAAGGTCAAGAAGGAAAAACAAAAAGTCAATTGTCTACACAGTATTTGTTGCTGACTTTATTTAAAATCCATTATAAACTTATTATCATAGCAGTTGTATACAACACAATTGCTGACTATACTAGAGTCTTGCAACCAATGGTAATCAGAAAGATCTTGGTGTTTTTGGAATTGTCAGAAAATAACATGACCGATCAACCTAGAATTCATCTACTAAGTCTTGGTTTATATGTCTGCTTCTTGAACATATTGAACTCAGTTTTGAACAATCAATTTTTTATCAAAATTTTTGAAGTTGGCTTGCAAGTCAAGTCAACTGTTGTTTTGGCCGTTTACAAGAAAACTTTAATGCTATCATTCAAATCAAGATCTGTTAAGAAAACCGGAGATATTCTAAATCTTATCAGCGTTGATGCTTTGAAAATTCAAAGATTTTTTGAACAGTCTCAACCATTGGTTGGTTTGCCTGTCATCATCATATCCACATTGCTGTCCTTGTACCAAATCTTAGGTTTAGCTGCTTTGCCAGGCTTGTTGATTATGATTATTTTGATTCCTATAAACTCTAAGCTTTCTGCTAGATTATCTGGTTTATTCAAGAAAAATATGATTTTTAAAGATATGAGATCCAAGTTGATTACTGAATTGATGAAGAATATCAAGATTGTCAAAATCTACAATTGGCAAAAACCTCTTATTGATAGACTTACTGCTGTTAGAGAAAAGGACGAGCTAGGTAATTACGCTCATTTGAATTATTTCAATTCTTTGATTACCTTTTCTTGGTCTATGATTCCACTATTGGTTTCTTGTTCATCGTTCCTATCATATTCAATGATCTTCAACAAACCATTAACTGCAAATATTATCTTTACTTCTGTTTCTTTATTTAACTTATTGCAAGAATGTGGCCAGCAACTACCGTCATTGATCACTTTGTTGATTGAGTCCAAAGTCAGTTTGAAAAGAGTCCAAGACTTTTTGTATTTTGAAGAAACAGACGAAGGTTTTGTCCACTATGAAATCAGAGACAGCCTCAGACCATTGATTGAAGTGCAAAACTGTGACTTCCTATGGGAATCTGTTACCAAAGAAACAAACACAGACGACAATGGTGACATTGAAAGTGGTCTTGTTAAAAACACAGTAGCCAAAGTTGCCTTGAAGAATATAAATTTCAAGGCGTACACAGGTAAGCTTATTACCATCATTGGGAGATCTGGATTCAGTGGTAAATCCACTTTACTTAAGTCCTTGTTAGGGATTTTGCCCGTTCAGGCTAGCGACCCTGCCAAGGAAGCAAAGGTCATTTACAGAACCGCCAAGAACGAGTACGAATCCATAGCTTATGTTTCTCAGCATCCATGGCTAATGAACGCTTCCATCAAGGACAACATCATCTTTGGTAAGAAGTACGAACATGCTTTATATGAAAAGGTCATTAGCATTGGACAGATTTTACCAGACTTGAAGATTTTCCCAGATGGAGATCAAACTATTGTTGGTGGCCAAGGTGTTTCTTGTTCATTTGGCCAATTGGTGAGAATCAACATATGTAGAGCATTATATTCACAAGCCGAGATATATGTTTTCGATGATATTCTAAGTGCTTTGGATGCGTCTGTTGGACAGGCTATTATTGATCTTGTTCTGAATGATTTCTTAAAGGACAAGTGTGTTATATTTGCTACTAACTCTATGAAGGTATTGAAATACTCAGACGTCATTTACTGTTTGGAAGATTGCTCCATCTCTAGAGTAACCACTTATGAAGAGATTATGGCCAATGAGACAACAGATAAAAAGCTACTAGATATTCAGAAACTTATCCTAGAACATGATAAGACCTCGAATAATCAACCACAAGATCAAACTAGTGAAACTGAGAGTGAAGAAATCAAAAATTACGATAAGGAACATGTAGTCTTCAACAACCCTGAAGAAAGCATGTTGGAGAGTGACGATGAGGGCTTGGAAAATGATGCTGTCAGAATGAATAGTATTAGAAGAAGATTGTCAAATGCCAGTTTGCATCCAAAAAGACCTTTGATCCAAACAATCAATGAAAATCTCAAGACAAAGCAGAAAATAGAAAAAATCGGCAAAGGTAAAATCAAGCATGAGGTTTATCTGACATACTTGAAAAACTGTGAATGGAGAAATGTCTTCTACTTCTTATTGTTTTCAGTATTACTGCAAATTTCCGATGTTTTACAGAAGCTGTGGTTAAAGTACTGGTCCGATGTTGGTGAAGACTCTGTCGTTAGACTGAATCACTACGTGTTGGTATATTTTGTTTTGGGTTTAGCCGGTGCATTCATGGAGTCCATAAGAGCCGTTAGTTTGAATGTATGGTGTTTCTTGACTGCTGGTGGTAACTTACACAGACAAATGTTAAAAAGTGTTGTTGACAGTCCTATGAGCTTCTTTGAAACTACCAAGGCTTCAGTCATTTTGAATAGATTCACCTCGGATGTCAGTATTCTAGATGAAGGTTTAGAATGGTGTGTTTCATCAACATTAAGAAATACAATGCTATATGTCTGTTGTATTATTATTATCTCCATTAGTATTCCAATTTGGTTGTTGGTTAACACAGGATTGGTTATTTTGTACACCTACTACCAACTTAGATATGTTGTTCTTTCTAGAGACTTAAGAAGATTCTGGGCAATTTCAATGTCGCCTGTTATTGCGTCCCTTGAAGAGTTGATTAATGGTGTTGATGTCATTAAAAACTACCAACAAGTTGAAAGATTCAACTTTTTCAACAGTGAGAATATGCAATTTAATGTTGATATTATGTGGAGCTTCAGATCTACCAATAGATGGGTAGCAATCAGATTGCAAAGTGGTTCAGCACTGGTTGTTTTGTTCATTACGATATTTGCTATAGTAAGAAAGGACGCCAAAGCAAGTTTGATTGCCTTCTTGATGAATTATGCTGTGCAGATTTCCAATGCTTTGATGTGGATCATCAGAGCTTCTGTTGCTATTGAAACCAATTCTGTTAGTATCGAAAGAATAATTGAATTCTGTGAACTACCTTCTGAAAAACCATTTGAGCTACCTATTGACAAGACTTTGCCAAAGAATTGGCCTGAACACGGTGTTATTGAATTTGACAACTACTCTACTACCTACAGGGAGAATCTAGATCCTAGCTTAAAGTATTTGAACTTGAAAATTAACGCTGGTGAAAAAATCGCAATTTGTGGAAGATCAGGATCCGGTAAGAGTACTTTGACATTGGCATTATTCAGAATTTTAGAACCTTTGACAGGAACTATAAAAATTGATGGGGTTGATGTTTCCAAAATTGGTTTATCCTCCTTGAGATCTGGTATAAGTATCATTCCACAAACAGGAGATGGACAAGTGTTTGAAGGTTCTTTGAGATATAACTTGGATCCTTTCAGCTCATATCCTAACGAAAAATTGATCAATGCTTTGAAGTTGTCTCATCTACAGCCACACATGGAAAAGCTGTGCAGAGAAGAAAGATTTTATGCTGATCAAAGCCCTGAAAACGAACCTTTGACTCTGCAAAGTCCAATAACTGATGAAGACCTATTGAATGTCAAGATTGCTGACAATGGGGCCAACTTAAGTGTAGGAACCAAGCAATTGTTATGCTTAGCTAGGGCGTTGCTAAGTGATAATAGTATTTTAATATTGGATGAGGCCAGTGCAGCTTTGGATGAAGTAACTGATTCTTTGATCCAACAAACCATTAGAGATGAGTTTAAAGACAAAACCGTCATAACCATTGCCCATCGTTTGAACACCATTTTGAGTGATTCAGACAAGGTCATTGTTCTAGACAGAGGTGAATTACAAGAGTTCGACTCACCAAAGGCTTTGATAGACAAAAAAGAAGGGCTATTTTATGATTTGTGCAAAAAGGGTGGCTACATATAGTTTATATAAGTGACTATTTATAGATTAAAGATATTTAATTAATTGTTTACATTTTTGCTGTTAGAAAAAGCAAATACACAATTGATTACATTTTAAAAAGTTTTTTTATTTTAAGTTAACCAAATTTTAGTAGCTTTAATAAAACAAATTAATAAATGTAAACGTGTTTTATTTCAACTAACTTCAGCATCTAAGCGTGTCTTAATTTTTCATATGTTTAAAATCTACTAGTTGATTAAGCTTTATGGTATTGCGCTCTTAGTTGCACAATATGGCTTGAGGTTAGATATATTTGAAATTTGTCAGAAATTTGCCTTCAAAGCAAAGAATGCGTTAAAAAAAAGAAATTCAACCATGCACTTTCAAAAAAAAAAAGTTTATCAAGAAATACTCTCCAAAATCACTCAGAAGTGCCAATGTAAGGATATCACGTGTGGTATCCCGACAGCTTGTTGTTATCAGCGAATTTCTCTTTAAATTACAAATCATACAAAAAAAAAATACTAAAAGGAGAGAAAAAAAAAAAATAACAAAATCAAGTCTTTAGGTATTCCAGAAAACAGCTATCGTTTGTCTTCAAATCAACAGTAGAACTTTACCAAACCAATATTTGTTACCAGGAATTGACTTTTTGATAACAATCTTATCATTGATTGTAATTAGCAATAACGTATTTGAATAGACAGTTCTTTTCTAATCGTTCTGCTAGAAATTAAAACACACTTATAACACAAACAATTTACATAACACCATGGGGGCTGTGATATCCATACCAATCAATGCTGCTATAGCATTTTCATCATCATTTTTGGGTGCTACTGCATCATCAATGGTAAAATCTACTCTTTCAAGCATAGAAGGATCGTCTCTAGGAGCAAGAATCCTATACGCAGTTGGATTATTAATCAACTCTATAGTATCTTGGATTTCTCTTTCGACAAAGCATACATTATGGAATCCGCTCAATACCTGTAAATCAGGAATTGAGTGTGGTGTTTTAACAGTTTATAGATTAAATTTTACTCTAGGGTTTTACCATATTCTACTCATGATAATTCTTTTAGGAGTGCCTGAGGGTAATTTCAAAGTTCTGACTGATATCCAGAATTCTTATTGGGGGTCCAAAATATTCTTATACTTTGTTTTATTATTTATAAGTTTTAGATGGTTCAGCAATGAGTTTTTTACATGGTTCTCCAAGTTTGTCTCACTCCCAAGCGGTTCCATATTTGTTTTCATTGGGCTAGTTCTATTGATTGATTTTGCCCATGAATACACTGAAACATGCTTGGACCACATCAAAGAGGAAACAGAAAATATGATAGTTGACGGTGATGCTGAAGAAGAAACAATGACACTGAAGTTTTGGCGTCGTTTATTAATTGGTGGAACCATTGTGATGTACGCATCATCTTTGCTAATGATAGTCATAGAGTTCATGCTTTTCTGTAAGAACCATTGTGGTATGAATATATTTGCATGGGTCCTTAACATATTGTTCTTGATTGCAACTTCAGTTATGTCAATTCATCCTGTGATTCAAGATTATAACCCTAAGTCTGGTTTGTCTCAAGCCTCAGTTGTTGGTATCTACTCAACATACTTAGTATTCTCTGCAATGGCTGGTGAACCAGATGACAGAAATTGCAATCCCTTGGTCAGATCAACAGGTACTAGAAGAGCATCTATCATCCTAGGGTCAATATTCACCATTGCTGCCATTGTTTATACCACTTTAAGAGCCGCTGGCAATTCTATATTCCATATGAACCCTCAAGAGGGGAACCAAGATATTTTCCTGGATGAAAACACTTACGGTGACATGTCCGCTGAAGGCAGAAGAGAGTTGAGAAAGAAGGCTATACAATCCGCCATAGACGAAGGTTCATTACCTGAAAGTGCCATGGATGAATACATTCTTGAAGAAGAACAAACCCAAGCAAATAACCTAAAAAATGATGCAATGAAACCTAACTATAATTACCTGCTATTCCATGTGATATTTTTCTTGGCAACACAATGGATTTCTATGCTATTGACGATAAATGTGAAACAATTGGACAATGGCGATTTTATTCCAGTGGGAAGAACATACTTTTACTCATGGGTTAAAATAGTCAGCTCATGGCTATGCTACATTTTATATGGCTGGTCTTTGCTGGCGCCTTGCATCATGGAGGACAAGTTTGATTACAATTTTTAATATTCAAAAATGATAGCACATTTAAGTTCGGGTAACCTATATATTTGATTCTAAATAAAGATAAATAAAGTAGATTACAATTAGACTAGTCTTCTGGGTCACAGATGCCTCTAGCTTTGATAACATAGACACACTCACCCTCAGGCATATCTGGAGAATCCTGCAATTTTGCAACTCTTTCATCTCCTCTCCCTTTTCTTAACATGATTCTGGTTGCAGAAGCGTGAGCTAAAACATGGCCACCCACTGGTTTTGAAGTTGGTCCAAATAATGAATTTGCACCTGGATCAGACTGGACTTGGTTGGTCAAAAATACAGCACAGTTAAACTCCTCAGAGATTCTGCATAGTCTGTTTAGGAAAATGTTAAGCTTTTGCTGTCTTTCACTTAACTCACCTCTACCAGAGTAATCTACTCTAAAATTGGCCATGATTGAGTCAACAATAACTAATCCGTACATTCCGCTGACAAGCTCTTGACTTAATTGCTCAGCTAATTCCATTTGATGTTCACTGTTTAAAGCTCTAGCATACATAACATTATCCAAAGCAACTTCAGGGTCTAAGTCAAATCTTTCAGCAATTTCTTTGATTCTTTCAGGTCTAAAAGTACCCTCAGTGTCAATGTAGGCAACTTTTTTAGCACACCCGCCTTGATCAACAGGTAATTGCGTTGTAACACACAAAGTGTGTGATAATTGAGTTTTTCCACATCTGAACTCACCAAACACTTCTGTCAAAGACATGGTCATAATACCACCACCTAACATTGTGTCTAAATTTTTTGAGCCAGTAGTGATTGCAACCACATTTGCTCTGACCTGTAATTGAATGGAGGCTGAGATGAATCCAATGGAGGTTATCTTGCCTGCTCCTTCTTTTATTTTATCAACTTTAAGTTCAGACAACCCTTTTATTTTGATAAGATTTCTTTTAGTTGTTGACAAAACTGACTGGATAGAAAAAATACCAGCTGATTTTAACTTTGTTATGTCAGAAACGTTGATCCCATGATTTTGTAGCTCGTCAACAGATAACACAAGTTTTTCAACTTGTTCAGTTTCAACAGCTGTTGTACTCATTTTATTATTATTATTTTTGAATTTATTCTGGTTATTTTATTTTATTTTTTTTTATGACAGGTGTTAGTTGCTGTTGAGCATAAAGAACAACATCTTTATATATTGTTAAACTGATTTAGCACCCACTTTGATGTGGAAAAAAAAAATAATCTATTTCCTTTTATGGATTTTTTGCATTGATTAAATGCATGGTTTTTGTTGACAACGAAAACGCGCTTAAATCGGCACAATCTTATATAAATAAGTGAAATAGTATAAACAAAAACAAAATTTTAATAATCATGTATAAAAATAACTCTAATCTAATTATTCAGATAAATCCGGAACACTACTTTTAACGGCCTTTTCAGACAAAGGTTTGACATCTCTGATTTTGATACCGAATCTAGAATCCTTAGACAATTCGACTAATTGGTATATGCCTTGAGTCAAAGGACTGTTCGGATTAAGTTCGTATTTGGATTGTAAGTATATTGGCTCAGCATGAGTTAACTTATAAGTCAAAGCATCAGTAATAGCAACAGTACAAGCTTCTCTGGCAACTGGTAAAGCTATGGTTCTGGAGTTCTTCAACAAGGACTTCAACTTCAAAGCAGATATGTTTAACTTAGGCAATGGGATTTCGTAACCTGGTAAAGTTGGGTTGACAGCATCAATGGACTTAACACCATCTGGGTTGGCAACGTTAACAATGACTTCCCATGGAATATATTTGACAATTTGAACAGGCTTGCTGGTTGCTAGGAAATTGTCGATAATTTCATTCATACCCATTCTAGATTTTAAGTTTTCTTTGATGATGACATTTTGGTTTTCAATGTAGTCTATGTTTTGGAAGTTTAATTCAATTGGAGATTGAACCAATTTTTTGTATTCATCAGATAAGTAAGTTAACTTGACTGGGTAAACAGATTGCTTATCCATTTTGCTTAGACATTCTCTAGAGTTTCTTAGTTTCAAATCTTTCATTTGAGTATAATCTCTAATAAATTGAGAGTTTCTAACGGCCATATTTCTACCAGTTGAGGTGGAGCCGGAGAATTCAGTCAAAGTTTCAACAGTGACTAAACCTAATTCTTGAACATCAGACAAAGAAACAACCTTTAAGTCTACCAAGTAAACTTCACCAGGGAAAACAACGAAGTTATCAGTGGCAACAGCAGAGTCATAAATGAAAGCAGACTTTTGCTTATCTTCGTGGGCAGTTTCACTGTTTTGCAACAAAGTTAAAGCGCTGGAGCTTTCAGCGTTATTCAAATCAGTTTGATATTGTTGAGATTTAGCTAACAATAAGTTTTCTTGGTTGGATTCGTACCAAACACAACCCTTGAATTCTCTTTCAGCAACAACACCTTCATTTTGACCAGCTAGGAATCTTCTGACTCTTCTGATCTTAGAACCTGGAACTAAAGAACAGTTGTAACTTTCAATTAAGTGGTCAACAACTTTTCTGATTAAGTGACCGGTAACTTTAGCTTCACCTTTTGGATTGGCAGCCTTCAAGTTTTCTGGTAATTTTTCTGGAGAAGCAGCAGAAGCTAATAAATTGATAATGACATCCTTAGCAATTTGAGCAACGGCGGCAGCATCAGCCTTGGCACCCAAAAGTGGACCAGTAGCTTGGGATAAACCGGTTTCTGGGTTGACTTCGGTTGGGTAGACACATAAAGTGTGAGTAATTTGAGAAGTGTAACCATCAATTTGACAACCTAAAGTGATCTTGATTAAATCACCAACAGATAAAAAGTTCTTGATAGAAGCTCTGGCACCACTTGGGATGTTGGCATCGTTTGGATCATTATTCTTTTCTCTGGTGAAAGTTGGATCATCTAATTCTGGAGACCAACCGTTGGCAATTTCGTCAATATCTATGCTACATGGGAAAGCAATACCCTTTTCTAAAGTCTTACCCTTGAAGTCCTTGGATAGTAATTGGTTCATGAATAAATCAGATAAGAAACATAATTGGGAGATAGAGAACAATTGGTTGTTATCTTTGTTACTGTCATGGTAACAACTGTTAATCAAGCTGGTGATGTATTGCAAAGTGGTTTGAGTGATCTTACCAGCTAATTGATATTTATCTAAGACTGGTTCATCCAAAACATTCTTTGTAGTTAATAAGATGTTGGTATCGTTTTCAGAAATGGCAACAGACATTTTAGTGATTGTATATTGGTTTTAATTTGGGGGTTTTTTTAAAAAAAATAAAACTATTTGATTTGACGTAAGTTTCTTTCAATTTAATGATTAATACTAACTAAACTCTATTTGTTATATTTTTTGGTTTTCTATAGTTTTAATTTTTTATAACTGTTAAAAAACTATGAATAGTGAGTTTTGATTTCTTTCTTTCTTTTTTTTTTTTTCATCAAGTTCTTTTTTAATATATTTTTTTTCCTTTTGAAAATTTCCAAAATAGGAAGGTACAAATATGGATATCCTGAATAGGAAAATTTCAAATTCTTAGTGGAAAAAAGAAATTCATTTGTTTTGCTGTTGCCAAGTTACCCGAGCGGTAAAATAATTCCTTGATTGGGAGAAAAGAATAAAGGGGTTAAGCCGTCGGGTTTCAGCATTTGCTTATACAGTTGCAAAACCACTTTAAACGTTAAATTGCAAAGTTTAACTAAACAGTAAAAAGAGCATTTGCAATGTTGCCTTGTTAATTACCATTTTAACAGTCGTTTAACACGTTTTAAAGCAAATAACCCTGTGAGAGTATACTTTATCGTTCAATTGATTAAATTGAATATTCCATTTTGCCTTGGTTGCTTCAATCTCTAAATTTTTTTTTTTTTTTTTGGAGAGAATTTTTTCCCCCTCTTTGCTTCAAATATATTCGAAGCATGAATTTTTTTTTTTTTTTTTTTTTTCTTTTGCTATTCAAGAAGTTAACACTCGATATACTTTATAGTTAACAAAAACCAGAGAGTAGATTTTCGTATCTTAGATATATTGTGTTCAAAAATGTTATCTAACATTGCTAAGAAAAATTTAACTGTTTTCAAACAACAAACTTTATTAAAGCCAGCTACTGCTGCTTTAAGATTCAACTCCACTGATGCTGAAGAATTAATCAACGTTTCTTTACCAGAATCTTCTTTTGAAGGTTACTTATTGGAAAACACCCCGGAATTAAACTTCCAAACCACCAAGGGTAACTTATTACAAATGTACAAGGACATGATCATTGTCAGAAGAATGGAAATGGCTTGTGATGCTTTATACAAAGCCAAGAAAATTAGAGGTTTCTGTCACTTGTCTGTTGGTCAAGAAGCCATTGCTGTTGGTATGGAATACGCCATCACCAAGAAGGATACTATCATCACTTCTTACAGATGTCACGGTTTCACCTACATGAGAGGTGCTTCTGTCCAAGCTGTCTTAGCTGAATTAATGGGTAGAAGAACCGGTGTCTCTTTCGGTAAGGGTGGTTCTATGCATTTATATGCTCCAAACTTCTTTGGTGGTAACGGTATTGTTGGTGCCCAAGTTCCATTAGGTGCTGGTTTAGCCTTCGCTCACAAGTATAAGTCTGAAGACGCTTGTTCTTTCGCTTTATACGGTGATGGTGCTTCTAACCAAGGTCAAGTTTTCGAATCCTTCAACATGGCTAAGTTATGGAACTTACCATCTATTTTCATTTGTGAAAACAACAAGTACGGTATGGGTACTGCTGCTAACAGATCTTCTGCCATGACTGAATACTTCAAGAGAGGTCAATACATTCCAGGTTTGAAGGTTAACGGTATGGATATCTTAGCCACTTACCAAGCTACCAAGTTCGCCAGAGACTGGGCTGTTTCCGGTAACGGTCCATTAGTTGTCGAATTCGAAACCTACAGATACGGTGGTCACTCCATGTCTGATCCAGGTACCACCTACAGAACCAGAGACGAAGTCCAACACATGAGATCCAAGAACGATCCAATTGCTGGTTTAAAGATGAAGTTATTGGAATTAGGTGTTGCTACTGAAGAAGAAATCAAGTCTTACGACAAGGCCGCCAGAAAGTACGTCGATGAACAAGTTGAATTAGCTGATGCTGCTCCAGCTCCAGAAGCTAAGTTATCCATCTTATTCGAAGATGTCTACATTCCAGGTACCGAAACCCCAACCTTAAGAGGTAGAATTCCAGAAGACACTTGGGATTTCAAAAAGGGTGGTTTCGCCAACAGAGCTTAAGTGAAAAATTTTTAGTTTCCATTTAGTCCTCAAATTCAATATTTCTCATTTTGAAGTTAACAAAAATCACAAAAAGAATAGGAATGATTTGATAATGATTTTAGGTTTTGTCAAGTATTCTTTGTTTCAATATCTCTCACTCTCACTTTTGAAACAGGATTTTACTTTGATATAAACATATCTGAACATAACCTATCAAATCTTCCTATTAAAAAAAAAAAACACAATATTCTACAAAAGAACAAAAAATCTATTTCCTCTCATTAATGAAGCTCTAATCAGTTTCGTTAAAACTATAATGTAGTTCAATTCTATTTTGTTGATAGTTCGTCTATCAAGAAAGTAAACTTTATTCAAATGCTAAAAAAAAAAAAAGGCTTTTAATAAAATTCATAGTTGATAAAATACAACAAACTTGTATTTGTTTCTGTTGATAAATATAATTATATATTAATAAAAATAATACAAAACACTCTCTCAATTTTTTTCAAACATAGCTATTCGGCATTATTATATTACTATATTGTATTTGTTAAGGGGTTGATCTCCACAATGTTAAGAGACAGTTTGTTGATCTTTTCCTAAAAAGGAAGTTTTAAAGTATCCTCAAAAAAAGTTTAATTAAAAAAAAAAAAAAACATAAACAGGGGGACCATGAAAATAATTTGATAAAGTCTAGATATGACATAAGTTACATGATATCAAAAGAGCATTTGAAGTGTTCAATACTTAAGACACGATATTTACTGACAAGATAAACCAGATTGCCTTTGTTGACCAACTCCATCATCATTAGACGCTGAAATAGACATCAGTTAAATTGTTTTTGTTTTTGTCTATCTAGAAAGCTCATCACTAATTTCAAAGAGATAATATGAAATGAACAACGAATACAAACGAATAAACACATCACAAAAAGACAGCTTTAAAAAGCATTTGGTCAGTTCTCATCAATTGGAAAACAACATTAATAGCTTCTTGACTGGAAATGAAAAATCTAGCTCATCAAGCGGCCATATCACCACTACATCAACACATCAATATTCAAACTTTGAAAATAGCCACACGGGTGCCTTTAAGTTTAGTTCCCCCATGAAAAAACTCAAAAACCTAAGAAATAAGAGTTCAGCTGCAATTTCTACATCTTCTGTAAAAAGGAGCCCTTTTGGGCAGCAAACTGCAAGTTCCGACAAATTATCAGATCTTGATGACAAGATGCTGTTTGGTATAAAACCAACCGATGCTCGTTCAGGAACAAATAATTTTGTATCTGACGTCCCCATCAGAACAACTTCGCTATCTGATTTCAACAATGGAAGTGGTCCCAATTCGTCTTATAATACCCCCTCTTCAAACCACCTAAGGTCAACAGAAAAACCTAGTAAAAGGGACATGGGCATCCAAGAGCTGCCACAATTAGATACCATATCGGCCTCAAATAAACACAAAAAGAATAATTCAAGGAATGTCTCTGCTATCTCATCCTCTTTTGATTTTAACAACACACCATCGCATAACAACTTTGCCAACGGGCTGAACATTAACGATCCTCCATCGTTTACACCTCCAAAATCAAGACAACAAACCAGCTCCAAAGCCACAAAAAGATTTAATTTGATGAAATGCTGTATTTGTGAAGAGACAGTAAAAGAAAAAACAATAGATGAAAAAATATTGACTCTAGTGTGTGGACATGTTTGTCATGACTCCTGTGTCTACCTTCACATGCTGATGAAAAAAGAAGAAAACCATCAGCTAAATAACGAGATGTTGTTCCCACTATGTGAACTGTGCAAAGATGGGATCAGCAAGTGCATACCAAAGAATGAAGCCTCAAGAGATGAATTATACTTTAAGGTTTTGACAACTAACGACGATAATGAAGATATTGTTCAAGGAGACACTGCACATACCATTGCCGACAACCTAGAACAAAATGAGACAATGAAACTTCTGAGTAAAGACATCAACTATTTGGAAGGACTGCCTGTGCCTGATTTTGGTATAAAGGATCCTGCAGAAATACAAAAAACAAAAGAGGAAGAAATTGCTCATATGACTCCACCAAACCAGATTATATCTGGGTTTCCTGATAACGACTTTAGCAACTTATCACCTGAATTAGGAGAATTACCATCTGAAATAAGCAACGCAGGCCAGCCAAATACGGAAAGGAATACACCAAAAACTCTTAAAAAGCAGTCTATATTGAAACAACATTCAAATAGTTACAAAATGACTAATGGCAGTCCTAGCATGAATAAGTTTGCCAGAAGCAGAACTTCCATTTTACACCAGTCAAACTTTTCTAGAACCTCAACTTTGTCCAAAAAACACTTGTCCATCAACTCACCAAAGCCAATTGTCAAAAAACTCAACAGTTCTTTGCCAACCACAGCAATACTCTCATCCATAAACACATCCGTTGATTCCAAATCAAAGAGCAAACCAAAATCAATGTCACTACATAGAAGTCTCAATGATGACAGTGATTCAGATGATGAGTTAATGATTGTACAGATTGAGGGGGATCATCACATTGAGCCAAAAAGAAGCTTTATGACAAAACATAGTCACAGCAGCAGCTTGGACCACCAAAAGTTGAAGGGCTGGGGGAAAATGAATGATTCAGTGTCCACACAAACTTCAGAGAACTTGATCCATGTAGTCAAAGATCGGTTGACCTTGGTTCATCAGCTCATAGAAAGACATTCCGATCATTTAAACAAAAAAAATATTGATTCAGATTTGGGGTTGTTGAGAATAAGCAACATTTTTGTGGTTTGTAAGGTGCTTGACAGTAAGACAAAAGACTCTTTTTATTTGTGTAGGTGTTACTTATTTGAAAAGATGCTGATCTTAGATTTTTTTGATAAAAGAACAGAAAATGAGTTTCAAATGATAAAAATCACACCTGAAAGTGTCAATGTTGATGCCGTCAACGAACACGTTTTTAGAGTCTCCTGCTTGACATCTACAGAAATTGACATTTTCCAGTTTAGATCACTAGACAAGAAAGATTCTAAAGTTTTGGAGAAGTGGATATCCGCACTTTTGAACTTTGATCTAGAGTTTTATGACCAACCTTTCCCTATTGATGATGAAAACAGAAATGCTACCACTAGCATTGCGACAATTGATGGAGATGATGGAGCTACTGAGCAGTCGTTGCTTCAGGATTTTATTATTAAAAAGGGAAGTAACGAAGTCTCCACTACGGTGCCTATCAAAAGCTACAAGGAAGTTGATGATTTGATTTTGGTGTTACAATTGGACTCGGAAAAGAAAATTAAAAAAGGTGAAAACACAAACTTAGTCAACTCCATCAAGTCATTGCACGAATATTTTGTCAAAAAGAAAAAAACTCTCAAGTTCGTTATATTAGACCAAAAACCAAAAGTCTTGTGTATAGGTTCTTCAAAAGACGTATTGAGCCAGCTGAACGGAAAAATTGAGTTTGGCCAGATAAGAGGAAAGAAGCTGACAGACTCATCTTGGTCAAGCTCTGTGCTTCAAAAATACTTTATGAATACCGAAGACTCAAAACTGAATGTAGTAGTGATAAGCAATACTGAAATGGACTTTGAACAAAACTGTTTGTTCAGAAATTATTATTCCCCAAATCCTGAGAATGTTTTGAAAATCCATGTAGGATTTTTAAATGTTGACTATAGCGAAGAAATCGATGAGCTAGTAGAGATCAATGGCTGGTTTGATATAATGGAGATTTTGTGTTTTAGTTTAAATCTGGACTTTGGTCAAGATGACTTGAGTTATGATGACGAAAAACAAACGTCTAAGGCAAATGTCGAAAAGTGCAGCAGTGCTATAAGTAGTGTGTATACTGATATGACTCCATTAACACCACTGGACTTTGCTAAAGAAAATAACTTAGATAGTCAGGAACTATCTATAATTACAAGCAGCAACACACAATCTATGCTTGACATAGAGGCATTATATAATTATTTTTAGGTAATCTATATATCTAAGCCAAACTTTCTTTTCAGACATCGATGAGCATGTAAAATTAATAACTTTTGGACTTTTATAAACACTCAAAAAATTTCCTTGAATATACGATATAATCCCTATGGTAATATCCAAAGAATCTGTAGAGTAATATTGGCTTGGTTCTAGACAAATATCTTCAATTTTTGCCGATAAAAAGAATTTGTACTTTAGTAAAAAATCATTATTGAGGTAGGTTCTAAAGTGATGATTTTTGACAACATTGTTGATTTCTATTCTGTCGTGGTATAGAACCACTAAGCACTCTTGTTTATTGTTTAATGTCAATTTGCCTACAAAAAGGATTTCGTTGCTGCTTTCTTTGATGTTTTCGAATATTGTAACTTTGAG
This sequence comes from Hanseniaspora clermontiae, assembly GCA_030567235.1. Taxonomy (NCBI): domain Eukaryota; kingdom Fungi; phylum Ascomycota; class Saccharomycetes; order Saccharomycodales; family Saccharomycodaceae; genus Hanseniaspora; species Hanseniaspora clermontiae. The sequence continues at coordinate 125,128 of JAJLRV010000111.1, read as the reverse complement.
CATAGAGTTTTTTTGATCCATGTATTTCCATGAGTTGCATGCATTAATGAATGTTGCAATTTTGTTGTAATCATTTTGATAAACGGGTATAAAAAGTTTTTTCATAAACTTTAAATTAAAAACAAGGGTATTTTTAACGGCATTGTATTCTATATTATGAAAATCTGAACTTTGGATCAAAGTTTTGTAGAATGGTATGTATAAAACGCCATGGTTTTTGTTAAATATTAGAGATGTTTTGTTTATATCAATTTGCAAGAAGATTTCATTTTTTGGAGTATGGAATGAAGAAAAATTCATAAATGTTAAGTATCTGGAATCTATCTGCCTTTTAAATAGAGGAATTACCTTCCAGCTGTCTTTCAACTGATGGAGAGGTATTGTGGCAATATCAGTCTGTATCAGATTTGCAGACACATTTTTTGCCAACTGATAAACAGCATCATCTGTTTGCAACAAGTATTTACAGCTTACTGTGTATGTTTTTGTATTGTGTTGAAAAACAACATTAGGATTGTGATAATATTTTTTTGATTGACTAAGGTAACAGTGTGTGTAAAAAGAAAGCAACAATGGATTTGAGGTAAATAGATGTTTTCTTTTAATAGCCATATTATTCAAGAGCTCTTCACAGTTGTCAAAGTCTGAAAAGAGCAAAATTTCATAGTAAGAAAAATTGTTATCGCAGTCAATGCTATCAACTGTATAGTTCTCAATTGGTGAATTATCTGGCAAATTGCCATTAGTAGATGTTACTTTGGATAAGGGCCAAGAGAAAAAGCTATCATTATTACTACATGAATTGAGCTGTGAATCATCAGCTATGATAGAACTATTGGGTGAGTTGCTACTTTTGGGCTCTGGAGACAAAAGCTGAATTTTAAGTTTGATGGCATTCCTTTTGTTAAGTATTCTTCTTGACTTGAAGGTATTCGGTTTGGCGTTATTCACACTAAGATGCTGTTTCTGTGATAATGCATTCAAATAAAAGTTTATTGTTGTTTTAATAAACTGAGAAAACTCAGCATTTGTAATCAAATCTAAATTCTCTATTCTGCTTACAAAATAAAACATTTGCAGATGTCCTTGGATTGTGTTGATGTTGGTGTTTTAACAAATTCCAAATTGATTAAACCTCTTCACAAAAACGTAAAATGTTCTGGAAGGAAAAAAAAAAAAAGAAGAAGAAGAATGAGCAAGATCTGCGGATATAGAGTGACACCAGTGTGTAGTTAAATAAATACCACACAGCGAAAATATCTTTAAAAAAAATAATTCCGGAGTATGCTGCTTCAACAATCAATAGATAAAAATGAAAAGAAAAATCTGATAATCTAATAACACTGCTTTTATTGTAATTTTAAAATTATAGTTGATATTTAAATTGAAAAAAAATAGTAAAGAAAAAGAAAACACTGATAGTGGGTTCCTTCACAGATATTATCACCTTGAGGGATAGTGCTACTAGAACAAGAACATAATTTTATTTCCGATAGCAAAAAAAGGGCCAAGGAAACAAAACTTCTTCCAATAACTATGTCTTCATATTGTAACATAACTATTTCTTTGTTTTTATGGAACCTTTACGTTTATTCATCATCAGCTTCATCGGCTAGATCACTGGTCCATAAGGTTAAGTTATCTTTTAATAGTTGCATGATTAAAGTAGAATCCTTGTAGCTTTCTTCGGACAAAGTATCTAATTCAGCTATAGCGTCATCAAAGGCTTGCTTGGCAAGGTGACAAGCTTTATCTGGGCTATTTTGGATTTCATAGTAGAAAACAGAGAAATTTAGAGCTAAACCTAGTCTTATTGGGTGGGTTGGAGGTAATTGAGCGGTGGCAATTTCACTGGCTTTTTCGTAAGACTTCAAAGAATCATCAGTAGTTTTATTCTTGACATCTCCACTGGAGAATTCGGCAAGGTATCTGTGGTAATCACCCTTCATTTTGTAGTAGAAGACCTTGGACTCACCGGAGGAGGCAGAGGTAATTAAATGGCTATCTAGAACATTTAAAATATCATCACAGATCTTGGCTAGCTCAACTTCAATACCGCTTCTGTACTTAGAAATCAAAGCAACTTGTTGCTTGTCTTCTTCAGTGGAGGCAGCGTTATTTGAACCGTCTAAGTCCTTTTGTTGTTGTAAGAACTGTTCTAATTTTTGTTCTTCCTTTTGCTCAATGGAGGAAACAATTCTCCAAGAAGCTCTTCTGGCACCAATGACGTTTTTGTAGGCAACAGACAATAAGTTTCTTTCTTCAACAGTTAATTCTTTGCCTTCGGTAGAAGAAGAAGCAACCTTCTTCATGTTTTCAACCATTTCTTCGTATCTTTCAGCTTGCTCAGCTAGTTTGGCTAAGAAAACGTAGTTTTCTCTATTGAATTCAGGCATTGTTTGTTTTGTTATGATAGTGTTTATGTTCAAAGATTAAGTAGTAAAAGAAGATATGGCTAATAGATAATGAATTCTTGCGTGTTGATTGAAGGAGACTTTATGCTATATGAATATCTTTTAATGGGTATATTTCTTTGGGATTATTAGTTTATTTGATAAATAAATAATAAATGTGGTCTTCTGATCTTCAAGATAAAGAAACCACAAGAAAAAATAACTATCAAAATGCAAAACAGTTAAAACAACCAGAATTTAAGGTGTTAAAATAAACACACTAAGTATACGAATTTACAAAGATAGACCAAGCAAAAAAAAAAAAAAAAAAGGTAAATAGCCAAAAAATATTATGGCGAACAACAAAACAAACTGCTAGGTTTAAAAAAAAAAAAGAAAATTTTTTTTTGCTCTCTTTTTTTTTTGGTTAGGTGTGTGTGCGTGTCTTTTGCCACCAGCAAGATTATTTTTACACGGTAGAAATTATTGCAAGATTGTAATATGTAGTCGTAGGTGATATCACTTTCAAGTTGCTGAGAGGATACATTCTCAATTTTATTTTGTTGACTTCTTTTATCATGATCGTCTATGGGTGTATTCTTGCTTAATCTTCTCCTTCATATGTGATTAGCTCTGATATACTATAAATAGTGGCACTTGAAACACATGTTCTGGGAATAACCTACAGTTCGGGTAAAGGGGAGCCTTTTTTTTTTTTTTAAGGGGCTTTAAACAAAGTGACAGGGGCATAATTATAGTATATTTGATACCATTCTAGCACCTGTTTTTTTTTTGTTTTGATCAAACTAGATCAACCAAAAATAAAACAAAACAGGAAATCTATCTTGCAGTCGGCCATTAAAAAAAGCTTCTAAAAAAGCAAGCCAATCACGTGACAGTCTTTATGTCCGGTTTTTGAGTTTTTTTGCCTGAAAACAAAAAAAACACTTACTACCATTGGTTTTTACGTTTGTTTGGTCTATTAGTGTAGTGGTTATCACCTTCGGTTCTGATCACGTGTATGATAGAATATCCGAATGACCGGAGTTCGAATCTCCGATGGACCTTTCTTCAAACTAAATCCCAATTTTTTTTTGTTTTTGCTAGCTTCTTTCAAAGAGCTCCCGTTAACGGCTTAGCTTCTGATAACAACCATCCAGAAAGTAAAAACTATAAATCGGTTTCCTTTGCTATCGTTTGTGTAAAACCATCAATAAAAATGCCCTTAAAAACCGTTACAGAATTTGCCAACAAATCATTCTCTGGCCAACATTACGAGAATGCCAGACCGAAGTACCCACCTGCATTATATTCTAAGATCAAGAAGGCTTACGATAGCTATGTTGAAGATGCCACTGAAAAGGGGTTCACACAACCAAGTGCCCCTGTTTTTATAGATTTAGGCTGTGGCCCAGGAACGGTTACTTGTGAGTTAAGTCAACAAGTGTCACCAAACGCTTTGATGTTTGGTCTAGACCCCTCAATGAAGATGATAGAAGCAGCTAACGAGAAAGTGCATGAATCCAACAACAAGGTGAAGTTTGATGTGTCTGCTGAAACCAGTTTTCAAGATTATTTTTTTTCAAAATATGCAGACTCCAAGACTTTGAGCAATAGCAATGTTAATTTTATAACTGCTGCTCAGTGCAGCCATTGGTTTGATTTTCCAACTTTTTTAAAAAACAGCTATGATGTTTTAAAAAAGGGAAATACAGGTGGTAAGTTGTTTGTATTTGGCTACATTCAACCCGTTATATGGGATTTTCCAGAATTAGACGACATATTTTTAAAGATGGACAGGGATTTTGAACATGGTTTTGGTCAGTACTGGGAACAACCTGGTAGACGTTACTTGGATAAGCTATTAACTGATGAATATTTTACAAAGGCATGGGAACAATCCTCTTTTGAGGAAATAAAGATTGAGCGTTTTTATAACAGCAAGATCAGAGAACCATTTATAAACGATGGGTTACATTCTTTTAAATTGGAGAAGTCAACAACAATGAAACATTTTAGAGAATATGTGACATCATGGTCTGCTTATAACAAGTGCAAAAGGGAACACGGAGAAAAGTATGCCGATTCTATTGTAGACCAAAACTTTAATGAAATGTTTGAAAAAGCAGGTGTTTTAAATTATGACTCAGAAATCCAATTGGTATGGGCCACGTATTACATTGAAGCTACGTGTAATCCAGATGCATTGAATTGATCAAAAATCTTCGAATCTTATATCCGGAAATATTTTAAAATGGATAAAAACTGCAACATAATCAATCACTGTCTCCTTTTTTTTTTTTTTGGTGTGGGAAAAATTTTCCCACATATCTTAAATTATTTGGATAAGTCTGATAATTATGTAATCTTTAAGTAAGCATTAAAGTCAAAACCATAACCAATTATATACTTTAACTATGCCTTTGATTGATATTAAAAGTAACCAACAATTTTCTGAGTTAAGCTCAGCTAACCCAACAACGTTAAAGACTTTATTTTTCTACGCTGATTGGGCTAATAACTGTGAACAAGCTTCTCAAAGTTTCAAGCAAATCGCTGAAGAGTACCCAGACAATGAATTTTTCAGCATAGACGCTGAAGAAAATCCAGAAATATCTGAAATATTTGACATTTCAGCTGTTCCTTACTTCATATTCATCAAAGAAAGCTCCATAATCAAAGAATTGTCTTCTGCTGACCCACAAGAGTTCCAAAATGAATACAAAAAGATAGTAAGCTCTTCAACAGCTCCTGATAATAAGTCCATTGCCAAATCTCCTGAAAATGAAGAGGAGGAAGAAGAAACCGAAGAGCAATTGGTCGAAAGATTAAAACAATTAACTGCTGCTGCCCCAGTCATGTTATTCATGAAGGGTACTCCATCTGAACCTAAATGTGGTTTCTCTAGACAAATGGTTGGAATTTTGAGAGAACATCAAGTCAGATTTGGGTTCTTTGATATTTTGAAAGATGATACCGTTAGACAAGGTCTAAAGAAATATAGCGATTGGCCAACTTTCCCACAACTATACATCAAAGGGGAACTTGTAGGTGGGTTAGATATCATAAAGGAATCTTTAGAAGAAGATGCTGATTTCTTTACACAATCTTTGGCTAACTAGGAAAATAGAAAAAAAACAAAAAAACAAAAAGAGAGAGAAGAAGCAATGAATGTTGTAATATATAATCATCATAGTTTAAGAAAAATGTCTTATTATTTTTTTTGTAGTTTATTCAAGTGCTGCGATGTCAGTTGAAATAATTCTTCATCAGAGTCATCCGAGTCTTCTGATATAGATATAGATTTCTTCAATGGGCTTCCACTTCTCGATTGGGACCTCAGCTTTTTTTCTTTTTCTATTTGTTGAGATGCCAACAAAAGAAATTCTTCTTCATCAGAACTGGAGCCAGAATGTGATTGATCACTGCTGCTTTCTATTTCAAAATCATCCACCTCTACATCGTATGGTATATCAATTTCTTTGCGCACATCAATATCACGTTGGTTATTCTTAGTTTTCTTCAGATAATCTTTGAACTTGCTTTTTGAGTATGTGTCTATAGAACTAGTCTCCATGTCTGCCATGCTGCTGATTGATCCATATTTTCCCCCGATAACATCCATATAGTCAATTTGAGGATCAACATCCTTTCCGGGTTTGTTATACCCGTTTATGGGCTTCCCAATGTTTATTCTATACTCTTTCCATGCTTGGTATTCTTTATAATAATGAGTCAGCAGTTTAGATTCAAGTTCATTTCCGTATAATAACAAATCATTAGTATCAACAAATTCATTACTCTTAGCTATTTTGAGAAGCTGCAAATCTTTTAGCTGATACTTCACCTCTCTTTGCTTTTTGGAAATTTTAAATGTTGGTGTAAACCTGATTTGTTTGGCTTTTAATTTAGCCTGTATCAAATCGTTTTTCAAATCATTACACAAATATCGCACTTTTCTTATATAGGCCTCAGTGCCCAAATTGCTGTTCAATAAATCTGTTTCAGACATGGAGTCCACCATGTCACTAAAAGTTTTTAACCCTTTGATTTCAGCCACACCAAAATTTTCAAAAATTGTATGCTTAAACACAGGATCTGTGTATTGCTGATAATCTTTGTTCAGCAACTTTATAATGTCATCGTTTGTGTATCCTTCTTCTTTTGTCCCAAACAGTATTTTTCCAACCGCATGAAATAACGAGATACCCGTATCTCTATTATCAATATTTAAAGAATCAAAATTTGTGTTGTTATCAAAAGCTTGGAGGTAGGCTTCTAACTGAGACAAAGCAGATGGAATATCTTTCAAATTACTCAGTTCATCAATAATGTCATTAAAAGCATTAGTTTTAACGTTCTTCTTTGCTGCTCTAAGAGAATTTCTTTGAAAGACCTCCTTTTCTACAACTCTTTTTAAAGTCTTCTTCAAATACGTCTTGGCTACTGGATTCACAGTAACTTTTTTCACTCTAGAATTTTGAAGTATCTCTTTATCAAAAACAGTCTCCGGTATGTAATGGTTATGAATATCAAACCTTGTAAAAAAGTCATCACTGATATCTTTGGTATCATCCTTTGGTATATCACATTCACTGATTATAAAAACTAATGGGGGAAATTCATTATAGTAGTCATTGTCCAAATATTCCTTTATTGTTTTTAAAAACTGAACATGTGTCTGATCAAAATATATGTTGGGAAGGTATTTGATAAGAATGACTTTCATCATATTAGAATTCTTCTTGAAAACTTTACAGTTGTTCAGAAACATATCAAAGCTCGTTGATTTGTCCAATGGATCAAATTCAATAAAGTGACTATTTTGCTCTCTATTTTGTAAGCTGAAAGTTTGGTTAAAGGATCTGTTTTCTTCGTAAAATTCGTTAATCAGCAGCTTAATCATAGTGGTTTTGCAGGACCCAGTAGGTCCAGTTATGACCAGCATATTCAAGCTATTATTAATGTCAAACAATTCATTCCTGAGAATCTGTCTCATATCGCTTATTTTCTTAGGATGAACAAATAATTCATTCAGAGTTTTCGGGGCATACTTCATGTACAACGGCAAATCATTGCTTTCATTAGACATATACAAGTTATTTTGTATTACGGTTATTTTTTTTAAAAAAAAAACCTCCCCTTGTTAGTTAATAGTTCTTGAGTTTTGGTGATGATGTTTCGTGTATTGTTAGTTCATGATTTTTTATTTTTTTTTAAAAAAAAATAGATGTTTGTTGTGTGTAAGTCACGTTTCTTTTTTCTGAATTTACGCTTCATGAATATATGTTTTAAAAAATAAAAAACTCATCTTTACCATTTTATAAGTTGTTTAAAGAAAAAAGTAAAACAACCCAAATAAAACCCTCACAACAACACATTTTTTTTATGTCTAGTAAAGATTCTTTATTATATTCGCCTTCGGATGAACATAATACTCAGATCTATGAACTGCTTTTGCACTTTTTAACCACTAATGACCATATATTTAATACTGTTGATAACAACTCTACTCAAGTAGTTCTTGACAACATAATTAATATTATACTAAATGATAAAATCATTGATAAATTAAAATATCTTGATCAAGATCTAAACATTCAATTTGATCCATCTGACAAATCAAATTTTGACAAGTACAGCAGATTATATCAAATCTGTAATAATATAACTGACTTTAAGAAAAACAAAAGTGTTCTATCTGATAACTATGATGAGGAGAAAGGTGACTTTTCTGATGTTGAAATTATTGATGAGGAGATTCAAGATAGATTTATTGACATAGCTAAACGTGAAGAAGATGATGAGAATTTATTCGATCATGATGAAATTGATGCAAGCGTGGATCTTCTACCAGAAACTATAGATAAGGTGAATGAAGTAAATGCACATAGTTTTATAGGTTCTTTGTTCAAACTAAGTCCAAATGAATCTGAAAAGAATAAAGAATTTGCAGACAAAATTATTAAAATGATATTAAATGCCAATGACACAGATGAACTGGCTAAAAACCTACACTCTTTTATAAACATAACAAAACTGAGACTTATTCCTAAGCTCCTTAATTACAAAGATATCTTGTATTACGGATTAAGATATCACAAAAGCCTTAATGATGAGGACAGATTGAATATTATTAATGAAATAAAAGAAGACAGCTTATTACATATTCTACCAAAAGAGTACACCATATCAAAAAGGAAATTATCAGATTCTGAATCTTCAAATGCTAACACAATCTTGAAAAAACAAAAAAAGAACTTTAAACTTTTAAACATTAGCAAATTTAAGCTGCCTTTAGACGACTCTGAATTGATGGAAAAACAGGAAATTAAGCTGCCAGAAAACTCTTATAAAATCAAGAAAGATGGTTACACTGAACTGCATATTCCTGCACCAGACAAAATCGATACAAACTTCAGATTGATAGAAATAAAGAATTTACCTGTATGGTCACAAAAAGTCTTTCCTAGCAAAGAAACGGCTTCTTTAAATAGAATTCAATCTGAGGTGTTTCCAACAGTGTTCCATACCAATGAAAATGTTCTAGTTTGTGCTCCTACAGGTGCTGGTAAAACCAACATTGCAATGTTGTCTGCTTTGCAAACGATTTCTAAGCACATTTCCAATGAAAAAAAGGGAATTATTGATGCAAATGATACCAGCTTCAAAATGGTATACATAGCGCCGTTGAGAGCTTTGGTTCAAGAACAAGTATTAGAATTTCAAAGAAGATTAACAGTCTTGGGGATACGAGTTGTTGAGTTGACTGGTGATTCGGACACAAGCAGACGAGAACTGGAGAATGCTCATTTGATTATTTCAACTCCTGAAAAATGGGATATCATCAGTAGAAAGTTTCACAATAAAAGTTTAATTCAAAAAGTTGAATTGATGATTTTGGATGAAGTCCATTTGCTTCATGAAGAAAGAGGTCCTATTATAGAAAGCATTTCCATGAGAATGATGAAAAATAACTCCAGAATTGTTGCCTTGTCAGCCACCTTGCCGAATTATCAAGATGTAGCTGATTTCTTAAAGGTGAAGAAAACAGGGTTGTTCTTCTTTACGCCAAATTTCAGACCATGTCCTTTAAAACAAGAATTCATATCAGTTAATAGCTTTTCATCAGTCAAAGAGTTGATCAACATCAATAAAGCTTGTTATGATAAAGTAAAAGAAAGTTTGCTCAATAATCACCAAATTATAGTTTTTGTTCACTCCAGAAAAGACACTTTGAAGACTGCTCAATATCTACTGCAGCAGATGAAAAAAGATGATGACATGAGGGCATTCTTGAATCCTGAAGACTCTTCTATTAAGAACATTTTGAATAAAGAAGCTAAAGAAAACTGTGAAGACCCACAATTAGCAAATATGATAAAAAATGGTTTAGCTTTGCATCATGCTGGGTTATCAAGAAATGATAGATCTCAATCTGAAGATTTGTTTGCTGATGGTGTAATAAAATTGTTGGTATCCACAAAGACTATTTCTTGGGGTGTCAATTTGCCTGCACATACAGTAATTATAAAAGGAACTGATATTTACTCACCAGCTTTGAATAAGCTTGTCAAACTATCCATTCAAGATATGCTGCAAATGCTAGGTAGAGCTGGTAGACCCAGATATGATACTTATGGTGAAGGTATCATAATCACAAACAAAGAAGGTGTTAACCATTACTTGTCTCTACTGATGGATCAACAAAATATTGAATCTAGATTCATGGATAAGATCATTGATTTAACAAATGCCGAGATTTGTGCCGGAAGCATTACAAATAAGGGCAATATAATCTCATGGATGAAATCCACATATTGGTTTGTAAGAATGATGAAAAATAGGAAGCTGTATAAAACCGAAGGACTAAATGTTGATGTTTTCCTGAACTCTTTAGCCGACACAATTATTAATGCATTAATCAATACTAATATGCTAGAATTTCATGATGATGAGGTCTTCAAATCAACTGAACTGGCTAACATTGCTTCTGATTTTTACATTCCTTATACCTCAATATATGAGTACTACAACAACTTAAATTCGGAAATGACTTTGATTGAGATTTTAAGCTTATTTAGCAAATCAAAAGAATTTGAAAATATGATTGTTAGACCAGAAGAAAAATATGAAATGAAAATTCTTTTGAATAAGCTTCCTATACCCGTTAAAGAATCTTTAGACGATATTGGATGCAAACCTAATGTTTTATTGCAAACTTTCATATCCAGATTGCCTATGGACGGATTATCTTTGAATGCAGATATGATTTTTATCAAACAAAACAGTACAAGATTGATCCAAGCAATTTTCCAAATCAGCAAGATGAAAAAATTAAGCAGAGTCTCTGATTTAATTTTAAATATCAATCTGTATATTCAAAAACGGGTTTGGATAACTGAAACTCCTTTAAGACAGATGGGTTTGCAACCTGATATTTTAAAGCATGTTGAAAGATCAAACATAGAGTGGGACCAAATACTTGAAAAAGACAATGATGATGTTTTGGATGCTTTCTATGAAATGGCACCACAATTGAAACAATATGAGTCACATCTGGATGAAGCTTTAGTTAAATTTCCAAGATTGATCGACATTAAAGTCTCAGTACAGACTATTACTAAGACATTTTATAGAATTAATGTTTTGTTCACTCCAGATTTTAAGTGGGATCATAAAATTCACTTCAACTACATTGAATTCTTTTTGTTTTTGAATGACTACAATGGTGATAAGGTATTGTATGAAGAGAGTTTCAAAGTTAAGAAGTACCACTTGCAAAACGAAGTGAGTTTATCTTTTGAAATAGAACTGTTATATGCTAATTTGCCTCCGAACTTGTTTGTTTCTTTCAAGGCTGAAAAGTGGTTGCATTGTGAGTACAAGGTTCCTGTTATGTTCATGAATAAAATCAAGCAAATAGACATCTCTTTACCCCAGCCAACAGAAGTAGAAACAGACTTTGGCACCAAAAAGAAGAAGTTTTTCACGAAAGAGATTGAAAAATTAAACATTCTTGAATTCAGCAAAATTGTCAAAAATGATGTTTCCTTTATTGAAGGTTCCAATAGACAGTACTGCAATCAATTTGAAACTGATGCTTTGCAAATTATTCTAAAGAGTGATGAAAACTTGCTGTATTGCAGTACAATGGTGGAAAGTAAGGAAATGTTAGTCAAAATGGCGTTTTTAAAGGCTTATGAAAAGGGGATTTCCAGAATAGTCTACGTCAACAATGATAACTTTATTTTGAATGAGATAGCTGACTGGCTGGATAAGTACTACCCTCACGACAATGAATTAAAAATCAGCAAGCTTGGTGATGATTTGGATAACAAATTTTTATTCAACAGATCTCACATTATTTTGTCTTCATTCAAAAACTTTGAGTTGATTACCAGAGAATGGAAAAACTTACCTAACATGAAGGATATAGGATACTTTATTGTTGATAATGTTGAAACTGTGTTTGATGCTAATGATTTAGACAGAGGGTATTTGTTTGAAGAGTTAATTTCCAGAATATCATTACTGCAAACTCAGTTTGATGATAGAAATACAAGATTCTTATGTTTTTCCGATCCACTGAGCAATTATTATGAGGTCGGTGAATGGATAGGCATAGAAAGAGACAATTGCTTTTGCTATAGCAATAAATCATTCATTGAGGAAATGGATATCAAACTAGAGTTTCTAAAATACACTCACACTAATGTTGTTGATTTAATGACCGATCATGCTTTAGTGAAGCTTTTGACTGATAAACCAATCACTTCAAAGTCTAAAACCAAAGCTGATGTAATCTATGCCAATTCCAGAAACGAGTCTTTAAACATAGCTGAAGCAGTCTTATCAAAAAGTGTTGCTTTGAAAACCAATGTTGATTTTGAAAAGATTGGTGGAGTCAGCGATGAGCTTTTGGGTATGTTTACAGACACTGAAATTGCCAGATACTTTTCTTGTGGTATTTTTATTTTCTATGAAAGCATGGACACAGATGATCAGATGATTTTGAAGAAGTTTGATAGAGCATGTAAATTATACATTTCCGATGGGTTCTTTATTTTCAAGACCAATTCTGCATTTATTGTGAAAACAGTGAAGATTATTGAGTCTGATAATAGCTTGACAAATCAGAGCATAAAGCCGCATTTGCTTACAAAGATTTTGTCAAGCTGTGAGCGTGGTGCAAACTTGACAATAATGACCAATGAATTTTTCAAAATTCAGAAACTGCTAACTTCTTCTCAGTATTCTGTGGAAAGTAGTTTACCTTATCATTTTGCCGAAACACTTATTAATGAGATCAAGTCTGGTGTGATTGCCAAAAAATCTGATGTTTTGGAATGGCTACCTTACACATTTTTGAACTCTAGACTTCATAAAAATCCATCATACTACGGTGTCAGTGATAATAGTGTTTTAAAATTGTCCAAGTTCATAACGACATTATTAAACCAATCATTGCTTGAATTAGAAGAGCTGGATATGCTAGAATACCAGGAAGATCAAGAAACATTTAAGTTAAATGGCGCTGCAGATGGTGTATACCAGTATGGATTAAGCTTTGATGATTTACAGTTATTAAAGGAAAACTTCTTTGCAATTAAGTCTGATATACAGCTTTTACAATTAGTCACCAGCCTGCCTTCGCTGGAAAAAGATTTAAGTATTTGCTATCAAAACAGTTTTCAACAAGCTGAGAAGCATATTGGAGGCTTAAAAGTTCTAAAACAATACAGAGATAAAATGCCTCCATTGGGTTTCAAGATATTTGGATTGCTGTACTTTTTGCTGTTTGATATCGAAAGCAGTGTGTTACCATTGACTTTGCAATTGGATGCCAAAGCCGTTTACAAGAATTTGTTGACTTTGTCATTCAAAATTTTCAAATTTCTGGTTGTACTGATTCAAAATGATCAAGAGCAACGAATCAAGTTTGGAGTTTTGAAATCAGTTTGCAAACTAGCAAAAGGTTTACATTTGGAAATCGGAACGTTTGATAAGGATTCTAGTCTTTCAGAGTCTTTAAAACAAATTCCTTATATCGATGAAGAAAAAATGAATAAGTTGGAAGCAGAAGGTATTACGACTGTTGAAAAGATCATCAGAGACGGTTTACAAGGTAAAGTTAATGATGAAGAAGATGAAGACATTGATGACTTCTTTGCTAAGTTCCCTCTGGCCACTATAAAAGATATTTCATTAAACTCTGATGAGGACTATGTTATTGAAATCTCTGATTTTGTTTCTACTACTGAGGAAGATGGGATAAATTATACTGGTGACTATTACTGTGTGTTTTACACTGAAGGAGAAGAGGACATTTACCATGCTGAACTTGTTAAGCAAGGGGAAGACAGCTTGAAGGTTAATAAGTCCATGTTGCCATCAAATCAAATTATCTTGGTAGAATTGATTAATGACAGTTTTATTACCGAAAGACAGTTAAAAAAATTATATACTTGAGTGTATCCTATGTAATTATTGTAACAAGAATCCACCCTCTCTTGAGTAATCAACAGGTTTTTCATTTTCAGCTTTAAAAGCTTTAACATCATTTTCATCCCAAACACTTAAGTCTTTAGTATTTGTCTTGACTTCTTTTTGTGCCATGCTCTTTAAAAATGCTTTACATCTGTTTAAGCCAACTTCTAGATCCACATCTTGTTCAGAGTTACAAGCTTCCATACCTTGTCTAATCCAAGCAGGCAGCTGACCAACTCTCTTGGTGAATCTACGATCACATAAAATCATAACACCGTAGTCTAATTTACCTCTAATGACTCTACCCAAACATTGAGAAGCATGTCTCATTGCATCGAATGACAGCCAATCATTTTCTCTGATTAAATGATTATTTCTTAAGTATTCTAATCTTGCCTTCAAAATTTTACTTTCTGTGTATTGGAAAGGAATACCAATTAGGATTACCGCACGTGCGTAATGGTTACTGAAATCAATACCTTCAGATACCTTTCCTCTGGCGACGGCAAACAATAGTGCACCTTTACCGTTGTCACAGGCTTTTTTGAAAATTTCTAGGGCAACCGAAGACTCTTGAGCGTCTGGAGTTTCAGTCAAGATGATCTTGTGAGGCCATATTTTATCCAAAACACCTTGTTGTTGCCACTTGGTAATTAAGTTTTCCATATGAAGGTATGATGGGAAGAACACAATCAATCCATCTGGTATGGTTTGGGATAGTCTTACTAAAATATCACCATAGTTTCTCACAATTGTAGGATCGTTTCTTATTTCAAATCTAGTGGTTAATGGTTGTTGATCAGTGGATTTTGATATAACCAAGGGCAAAAATGTTTGTCTTGGCAAAGACATTTTGTATGATTTGGATACAACAGGATCAAACTTCAGAATTTTCGGGTACATGTCTAATGGAGAGATGGTACCTGATGTAATGATGATTGTATGGAATTTTTCAAAGACTGGTCTCATAGTGATACTAGGGTCTAGACAAATGAAGTGCAATATTGGATTAGGAATGTTTTGCTGATTTTCCAACTCAAAGGGCTCTATAATAAGCTGGAATTCACCAGTATCATACGTAGACACCAATGTCGCAAATGATACTATATCCTTCAAACATTGGATATCCTCTATGGCTGCATGATTGTTGTCTTGTATGTTCAATGTTCTTAGCAACAAAGCCAATCTATCAACACAAAATTGTAAAGGTTTTTGTTCTATGTATGTCAGCTGTTTACAATGCTTCAAGAATGAAATAGGTGTTTCTGAAATAACATGCATGACTTTTAATCTTGTTCTTAAATATTCAATAAACCTCTTTAAGAAACGAACAAAATGTTCAGCTTTTCTGATGTTTCCAGGAACATTTTCTCTTAAAATCTCAGTGGACAAAACGGGGTTTGGCACTACATCATCTTCTTCAGTAGCATTTTGTGTATTGGTAGAGTTCAGCCCTTGAAGAAGATTATTGTATTCCGCTTCTAATCTTTCTGCATCAACTTGTCTCATGTTATCAATTTTTTTAAGCAATAGATTACATGATTTGTTACCTCTTTTAAGAATATCGTTGTTCAAGTCTATTGATAAAGATTCGATACAAACGTTATCTATATTATGCGCCTCATCAAAGATAACTATAGTGTTTGCAGTATCTTCTAGGTTCAACATGTTGTTGACTCTTGAGTTAATCTTTGGATCTAGTAGATAATGGTAAGAGTAAATGATGATATCACATTGGTCAATCATTCTTCTGCTTGTGAAATAAGGACAAATTCTCTTTTCTTTACAGAAGTTGATCAACTTCTCAAAAGAGTAAACACCCTTTGGAATATAATCATGAACATCGTATTGATACATATTTTCATGAAACTCACACAACGAGTTGCTAGTCTTTTTGCTTTCACCTTCATCTAACAAAGTCTTTTTTAATTCTCCATTGGTTTTCAGTCTACACTTTTCATCAACCAATTTACCTGATTTTGTTGATTTGACTTCTTCGTTGATACACAGGTTTTTTCTACTTGTCAATCCAAGACCAAGAATGTCCTCTTCTGGTTCGCCTGGAGGCAGCATTTTATTTCTGTAGGCAATAAGATTTTCCAATTCCAGCAATGTCTTTTCAATTTCTGACATAGTTCTGGAACAATAAATAATCTTTTTCTTTATACCTGTTTTTTTGTAGTGGTATCTTTGATAGGCTATGGTGATGGAAAGTAAAGATACAGTTTTACCTGTACCAGAAGGCATTTCCAAAATACAGGAGTTAGAAGCTGCGTTTGGACCATTGTTCAATTGGATATTACCATTAATATCAGCGTTGTCTAGAACTCTCTTAATATCCCTCATATACTCATATTGTTCAGGGTATACTTTGTCATATGGAAAGAGAATGGGAATCTCATCAATATCAAAAAGCATGTCGTTTGTGTAGTGCGCTTTGGTATCACGTAAAGGTTCTATAGGTTTAGTTATATAAATACTCAAGTATGATGTGTGTTCAAGTTTCAAGCTGGGAGGTGGAAGAAGGAAAAAAAAAATATCAGGTGGATCAGTTGTAGGTGAAAGAAGATATTGTTAAATCCGATGTAAAACACGTGCCAGATCACATGACAAAAGACCATTTATAAAAATTGAAAAAAGAAGGAGACTGTCTGTATGGAATTAGCAGGGCAAGTCAATACTATTCAGAATAGATGGCCTTTTTGTTGAAGCAATATTGATCAATTGAAAAAGCAGATGCTGTCATTTTAGACACAACATATATGAATATGGAGCAGCAATACAAATTATATAAATTTTTTTTATCAGTGGCTGTCTAACTGATACGAAACAGCTGTTAACCCAATGCCGTGACTTATTATGTTAAAATATTCTTCTTCTGAGTGACACCAAGACGCGTAAACTGGCACACCAAAATCGCTCACGAAAAAAAAAAAAAAAAAGGTAGAAGATCTCCAAGCTTAATTTTCCTTTTCTTTTTTTGCTTTTTTGGTAATTCATACTCTACATTAGACTGTACTCAAAAGACAGACATTCATAGGAAGAAACCAAAAACAACAACAAAACTATGGGACCCAAAAAACAAAGAACCTTGATGGCTTTTTTCAGTAAGAAGAAAGACCCAGTCACTGACACACTCGCCGTTGCAGAGCCAGAACAGAGCATGGTTGCGAGCACCAACACCACAGTGGTTTCTTCTGAGGTAGAAGACTCCAAAACCCCCGTTGCTGACTACGACGATGAGGATCATGTGGCTACCAAGACCAGAACCGCCAAGAGACCCTTGATTATGGACGACGAGGACGAGGAAGAAATCATCCCAGCAAAGAAGTCCAGAAAATCCCCAGCTCCGGAGGAAGAACCTGTAATAGCCACAAAGCCCATTGATGCCCCTGCCGCAATTAATGTTAAGCCCCTAGCTGCTCCAGGAGTAAAGAAAATGGTCATCCCTGAAAAGTACGACTTCTTGAAAAGTTACACTGAAGGGGACAAGAAAGTACACATACCAGCTGCTTCTTTTTCCAGATTCACTGACTTTGAAAGACAGTACTGGGAGATCAAGAAGGACTTGATGGATGTGATTTTGCTTTTCAAAAAGGGTAAGTTCTACGAAGTGTATGAGAATGATGCCATCGTGGCCAATAAGCTATTTGACTGGAAAATTGCAGGTCAATCAAACTCGAACTCTTTGATCAACTCAGCCGCCAACTCCAAGGGAAGAGCGGGCATGCTGATGGGTGGTATTCCTGAGATGTCTCTGGACTACTGGATTAACCAGTTTGTGAGCAGTGGCTACAAAGTTGGAAAGGTTGAGCAGCTGGAATCTTTACTGCTGAAGAACATCACCAAAGGTAACAGCAAAAAAGTTGTGCAAAGAGAGTTGGAATGCATCATCACCAAGGCATCCATGGACAACATTGATGACTCCTTGGACAACTACATTTTGGCATTGACCCAGACTGGCGAAAGCACCTTTTCCTGCCACATGGTTGACTTGTCTGTAAATAAGTACTTTTACCAGGAAATACACGACTGCAAGGAATTGGAGACCTTTTTGTTGAGATCCAATCCAAAGGAGTTGGTGCTGTATGAAACAGAGGAATTTGACGAGAAAGTTGACCGTATTTTGAAGTTCTACGCCAAGCAAGCCCAATGGAGCAGAATGGAGGAAACTGACCAAAGAGATAGCAAAGCTTTATTGCTGAGTTACTTGGAGTACCTGAAGATCAATGTTCCTGCGGATGTGAGCTTCTTGCAGTACTTCACCAGCGACAAAGACTCTGAAATCACACACATGAAGCTTGAAAGCGATACCTTGAGAAACCTGGAGCTGTTGAAATCAACCATACAAACAAAAACGAAAGGAGCTACTTTGTTTTCGCTGATCAACTACACACAAACAGGAATGGGTGAGAGACTGCTGAAGAAGTGGTTGCTGAAGCCTCTGTATCAGCCAAGAGATATCAAGATGAGACAGAACTCCATAGAATTTTTGCTGGATGAGAGCTCCAATGACTGTTTGTCCTTGGTCCACGACTGTTTCAAGAAGATTCCCGACCTGGAGAGGCTGTTCGGAAGACTGCTTGTCAAAAAGAACTTGCCGTTCAATGTATTCCACGAAAACGTTGTGATGAAGTTTGAGAGCATTAAGCAATTGGTGATGTTGTTGAGAGCTTGCATTGAGGACTGCACAGAAGACAACCTGTTCTTCCAAGTTGTCAAGAAAATCAACATTGATGAATTGGACTCTGCCCTTAAGGAGTGGGAGTCCCAGTACAAATACACAAAGGTGTCTACAGACAACCAGGTCTTCAAGCTTGAGTTGGATGAGGGGGTTGATGAAGAATATGACGATCTGAACCAACAAGTCCGTGAATTGGAGAGCACACTGAGCGATCTGTTGCAAGAGTACCAAGCAAAATTCAACAATCGCAAAATCTGCTACAAAGACCAAGGTAAGGAGATTCTGACTCTGGAATGTCCAATGGAGGTTGTCAAGAAGATCCCAAAGGACTGGACACAGACTTCTGCAACTAAATATGTGAAGAGATACTACTCGCCAGAGTTGCAGAAGCTGGCCAACAGAATGCTTGAGCTGAAGGAGCTTCAGAAGGAATCCCAGAAGAAGATCATCAAGACGTTGTACATGCAGTTTCTGAAGCAGGAGGCTCTGTGGACCTCCACCATTGACAGCCTGTCCATAATCGACTGCTTGTACTCGCTTTCTGTGTCCTCGAAGAACCTTGGGTACCCCAGCTGCAAGCCAACCATTGAGTTTGCAGATGAGAGCTTCATCAGGTTTGAGGAGCTGAGACACCCGTACACCACTGCGACACGGAAGGCTTTCATACCAAACGACATATCGCTGAACACGGATGGCGAGAAGAAGATGACCATTCTGACTGGGTCGAACAGCTCTGGAAAATCGACTGTACTGCGGATGGCGAGCATTGCGGTGCTCATGGGCCAGCTGGGGATGTACGTCCCGTGCTCGAGTGCTGTGTTCACGCCGTTCAGCCAGGTCTTGACAAGACTGGGGTCCAACGACAATCTCCTGCAGGCGAAGTCGACTTACCTGATGGAGGTTGAGGATGTGCACGAGCTGCTTGCGAGTGTTGACAAGACGTCATTTGTGATCATTGATGAGCTTGGCCGTGGTGGGTCGTCAAAGGATGGGTTTGCTCTGTGCGAGGGTGTTCTCTACGAGCTGCTAACGAAGTCAAAGTGTCTGGGCTACCTAGCCACGCACTACAACGGGCTGTACAAGTCGTTTGACCTGCGCAACACGAACTTCAAGAAAATGGACTATGTGGTTGATGAGGCCGGAAACATGGTGTTTTTGTACAAGTGCGTTGACGGGATCAGCGAGAGCAGTATGGGGCTCACGGTTGCGAAGATGTGCGGGATCGGTGACGATATCCTGCAGGACGGAGAGAGGATGGCTAAGGAACTCGAGCACACTTCGAGACTGATGAAGATCAAGCAGTACGAGGACGTGCGCAACGACGGGATGGTCAGCTTCCCCGGCCTGGAAAGCGACTTCTTGCATGTGCTTGACAACAAGGACCTGGTCACGTTTGGACGAGACAGGGGCAGCATGGAGGAGCTGGATGCTCTAGAAAAGCTTCTGTCGAATATTCACTAGTTGTGTATGGTGTTGTGCAGGTATGGGACATGCTGTAACCCTTGAGTTTCATTTGAAGGTGTTGTCTTCCTTTCCCTGCCGGAGTGAGAAGAACTGGAATTAGTACCAGCTTCCTAAAACTTGTTAATAATGTACATTTTATTTATAGTACCTAGAGTGATCTTTAGTATCTCTACGTGTTTAATATATATTTTATTCTATCATCAATATTTGACATAAAAACTTTTATACTGCTTAGAAAATTCAACAAACTTTAGGAACCCTTTTATATAGTTTTAATTTCGTGATACATAAAAATCTGTTTTCTCTCATAAACAAATCATTTCTTAAGGATGATACATTTGTCAAGATAAGTTAATCGTTACTAATGCTTAAGTTCAAGTTATATCCAGCATAGCACAAGACCGCAAGAAGAAACAGCTTGTTAGTTACAATATCAGTGCCGTTTGCTAATGAAGCAAAAGAGCTAGAGCTATTTGAATACAACCGTCGGAATAACTGTAACACCCCTATCGTATATCATTGATGAATAAGAAGAATCTTTTCATCTTTGCAAAAAAATGATTTTGACTCTGAAGCCACAACTAAACATATGGATAAACCCATTCACTATATTCCCTATCTCTCTAATTGATTACATTCAAACCCCCGCTTTTCTAAACTGTTTCCATGCAAAGTCACAGCCTCCACAAAAAGATGGTTATACAAAACAAAAAAGCAGGTGATGCCACCCACACAAAC
This sequence comes from Hanseniaspora clermontiae, assembly GCA_030567235.1. Lineage (NCBI taxonomy): Eukaryota > Fungi > Ascomycota > Saccharomycetes > Saccharomycodales > Saccharomycodaceae > Hanseniaspora > Hanseniaspora clermontiae. The sequence goes on along the minus strand of JAJLRV010000111.1, from coordinate 104,359 downwards.
AAAACCCTAATGTTCGTTGTTGTATTGTTACATGGATAATATATATATCGCCTCAGTCTGAGTCCACATCTCCCTCCTCGCAGATCACACCCTTCATGAAGAGGTCCTCCTCTGCGTTCTCCAAGAACGGACAGGACAACTTCTTGCAGACATGCTGCCAGGCATGGTCCTTTCTCTTGAACTGCTTCCCACAACGCAAACACTCAAACAGCTTGATCATGGAATGCACTGAGGTTTTGTGTCTTGTTAGGTGGTGCCCGGACTGGAAAAACTTCATGCAGTGTATGCATCTGTATTTCTTGTTGCCCTTCATGTCCTGGATGACCTCTTCTGGCTGGATGGCGTGGTCCTCCTCAAGGATCTCCTCTTCGCTTGGATGCAAGTCCTTGATCAAGTCGCGGAGACGGACCTTGTACATGATGCCTGTTGATGGCTGTGTCATGTACGAGAAGTCGTTTATGTTTTTCTTTCTCTTTCTCTTCTTAACACCGTTCTTGCCCTTCGCACTGTCAACCTTCATCTTCTTTCTCCCACTCTCCAAGGGGTCCTCGTGCTTACGCTTCATGTTCATGATATCGTTTCCGAGTTCCGGAGTTAGCCCCATTGTTGGTGTCAAAGACTCGAACTTGATGGGGTCGCTGTTTGTTGTGTTCAGCTTCAAGTTCACCTGACGAGGAGACCGTGGTCTGGCCATGTTGGAGTTCATGAACAATTGTGGGTTTTGGTGGAGCAGCGAGTTTACTCCCGTGTATGAGGTGTTTGATGCCAATGTGTTTGACCCACCCGTGCTGTGGGTTGTATGAATGTTTGGCAGTGGAGAGTCTGAAGTCAAAAACAAGTTGTTGTCGATGTTGCTTGTGCCCATTAGTGAGTTGAATGTAAGATTCGTTGTGCTTTGTGGGCCCGAGATGCCGTACAAGTTGTTTGTCAAAACAGATGGGTTGTTGTAGAATGAGTTGTTTGACTGGATTCCTGGGGAATAGGAGATGCCTGACCCTGGCAACTGCGCTATGTTGCTGTTGAAGTTTGAATAATAGGTGTATTTTTTATTTTTCACCATCATTGCGGAGTTTTTGTCAGCCTCATTTATAAAATCGTTGGTATTGATTTGTTGGTTCTTTGTTGAATCCCTGCCTCCTTTGCTGTTTTTCTCGCCTCTTTTCCCGGTACTTGAGTACTTGATATTGTGAAGTGTGCCCAATGGAGGAGTATCCGCAGACAATGTCTTGTTGAAGAAAAGATTGGTATGGATTGGTGTGCTTATTGTTGAACTGATTGGGTTGTTCAAGGATAGCATCTGTGAGGTATTGTTTCCATTCGTTTTCTTAATGTCGTCTTTTTTCTGGGCATTGAAGCTTGTGGGGAATACATTTCCCAATGGTCCGGGTATGCTACCGTTGTTCTGGGTAAAATTATCCTTATTTGATGGGTTGAAAAAGAGCAAGTTTGGAGAGGGTGGCGGAAACAACATTGAGTTATTTGAGGTGACTGATGATGTTGCTGACATTATACTGTTGTTTCTGTTATTCTGTGTGTATGATGTGTTGTTTGCATTGCTGATTATGGCAGCAGCAGACAGGGTGCTTATTGAGGGTAGCGGCGAGTTGAACTTGTCGTAGTTTGGCTGTTTGTTATTCAACAGCCCTGCCAAAGGGCTGTGTGAGGATCTCTGGTTTTGCAACACAGGGGAAGAGCCTCTTGACAAAGATGTCAGTGTGTTGGCAAGCAACAACTGCTCATCGAAGCTGTTGTTGTCGTTCTGCATCTTGTCCAAAGGAGGGATGATGTTGTCCATAGCCTTCTTTGTAGGTTTGATGTTTTTATTATTATTGGACATTCTCAGGTGTGGAATATGTAATGTTCAGGTTAATTTTCTAAAGCTTTGAAATAAAATTAAAATATAAAGGGATTTCTTTATTATTATTGTGGATTCTCTTAATATTATTCTTCTTTCTCTTGAGGGGTTTTATTTATTACCTTAACTTTTTTTGTTGGTTTTGTTATTGTTTTTCTTATGAATTATCAGTATAAACAAAACAAAAAAAAAAAAGGAAGATAAGTGAAATATATTAATAATACGCAATAGTGTAATAATTGAAGATATAATTATGTTATTTATTTGAAAAAAAGGGGAGGGATATCAGTGTGGGTTTGATATTTTGATACCAATTAAAGCAAAAAAGAAGAAGAAGAATAAAAGGGCCTTAATTGCAGCTTTAATGTGGACAAAAAGCCTTTGAAGGGGGTAGAAAGAAAAAAAAAAGAAAAAAGAAAAAGAAATGCCACACATGTTTGAAGGGGAAAGAATTACAGTGCACTAGTTATACTTTTTTTTTCCCCCGTATGAAAATAATATGCCAACTGGCTTTGCCTCTCCCCTTGTTTTATTTTTTTTTTTTATTATTTTTTTTTTTTAGGGGGAGATGGCAAAGCAGGGGTAACATATTATAATAATCTTTTGCTGTTAAGAACGCCTTTTTCCTAATCAGGTAATCTGAGTATGTGCTTCCCAATTGGGACGTGTTCAGCACATGATGGGCATCGGATATTAAATATTACAAAAAGAAAAAAAGAGAATGGGGCAATGCACGTGATGCCAGATCAACTACCAAAAAAAAAAAAAATGTCACACACACACTGGAAAAAAAAAAAAGCAATCCATCATCCTCTCTATATCAAAGCTCTGAGTTCTTGTTAGTATACTATTATACTCTCTAATCACCAAGTACCACCAACAATAATGATGAAGAAAGTCATCAATACTTCAAATATCAAAATCATCAAAAACATCAAAATGGATACCCCCAGTGCCAAAAAAACACTCAACTTCTCAAACTTCGAGTACAACTTCATCAACCTTATAAACCTATACCTGACTCATCACAACGCTGAAAACCCAAATGATATCATCGTGTGCAGAATTGCTGGTGGCTGGGTCAGAGACAAGATTTTGGACATTCCCTCAAACGACATAGACATCGCCATTGAGAACAAAAACGTCAGTGGGCAGCTGTTCTTGCAGAACCTAGTCCAGTTCTATAAAGAAAACAACAATGAACACATCAAAAAGTTCAATGACATACACAAAACGAAGTTCAATTTCCTAGGCATCTTCAACACCAACATCTATGCCACCAAGGTAAACCCAGAAAAGAGCAAGCATTTGGAAACCGCCATGGCAAGCATCTTCAATCACTCCATTGATTTTGTATCCTTGAGAAAGGAGGTTTATACCAACGAAGACAACAGAATCCCAGTCATAGACGTGGGCACTCCGCTGGAAGACTGTCTGAGAAGAGATTGCACCATCAACTCCATCTTTTACAACATCAACACAGGCTACCTGGAAGACCTGTCCGGCCAGGGTCTGATTGACCTGCAGAACGGAGTGATCAGAACCCCCCTTGAACCAATGAAGACTTTCACAGATGACCCTTTGAGAATCTTTAGGCTGTTCAGATTCAAAAACAAACTGGAGTTCCAGTACAACCAGGACCTTGTTGACTGTTTCAAGCAGAACCACAGCTTGCTTGTGGATTTCGTATACAAAAAGGTGTCTAGAGAGAGAGTTGCCATTGAGGTGAACAAGATCCTTAACACAAACAAGATATATGTGTGCAAGAACTTTTTGAAGGACCTTGAGTGCTTTGGGTTTGAAAGGTTCTTGTACTCGAACAACAAGAACTCATACGAAGATGAGCTGAAAAGACTGTTGGCGGACAAGAACAAGAAGGTGAACCAGAAGAAGACCATGCTGGTTGACAAGATCATTCTCCACAAAAGAACTCTGGCCTACTTCGAGCATGATCTGAAAACACACATCAAGTTCTTTGTGAACACAATTGAAGCCCAAAAGAACCTGGGCAACTACAAACTCGATATGACAACAGCAGCCCATGGGATCTTGCTATACCCGCTTCTAGACCCCAGACTGCAGTATGCCCCTGAAACCCAGGAAAAGAACCTATCAGTGATCAAAAAAGACATAGAACTTGCATTGCTGTCCAATGGGATCATAAAGGCCAAGGTCAGACAGATCATTGCTCTGCAAGAACTGCTGGACCTTGTGAACACACGTAATATGAACTTTGCAGTTGGTGGGTCCGATGCTGAGTTTGGAAGCAGAGCTGATCTGTGTGTGTTTGTGAAGGAAAACATCACCGACTTCCAGCTCTTTGACTCCTTCAAGACCATCCTGAAGATCTTCTACCCCGAACACCACGACGAATTCATTAAAAACTTGATTGAAAACAGAATCATCAAGACAGCGGAGGATGACCTGGACAAGGCTTGGAGCAGGGAAAGCATGAAGCTGAAGTGGAACGGCAGCGTGCTGATGAAGCACCTGGACAAAAAAGCCGGTTCATGGATGAGCGAGGTTGTCAAGCTGCAGTGGGTTTATCACTTTGAAAGGGAGCTTGACCTTGCCACGCACGACGACTCAAAGATAGACGACTTTGTGGACTGGATCAACGCCAGATCCGGCATTTTGAAGGAGATCTGAGGTGCTCATAGAAGCAGCACCCGCTGCTCTTGTATATAAATTTTGGCTTTGCCAGCAAGATAAATCCCCCCAGTTCTAGTTTTGTTTTTTAAAAAAGAAGAAAGAAAAAAAATTAGAAATAAATAATAAGCAAGCAAACCAGTTTGTCCCCTTAGAGCTGTCATTTTCTGAAGGAGAGCTTTCTGGTCAGTCTAAACGCAGAGTTGGCGTCCTTCTCGGAGAAAACCAGACCACCTATTGTGTCTGTGTCCTCCGTGTTGACGCCTCTGCTGACCAGCTGTATGTGTGACATCTTGAACATCGAGTCCAAAGGGTCTGTCTCATCGAAATCGTCCCTTGCAGTGGGTTGGCTGTTGTTCCTTGATCTTGCGTTGCATGTGGTTGTGTCGCTGAGGAACGAGCTGCTCCGCACCCTGCTGTCATAGACCTTGCCCGGGAAGCGCGCATGCACAGTTCCATTATCAACCTCGCCAGGCAGACCCAGCTCAGCACTCTCAAAGTGCTTGTCAAAAGGCATGCTCTTCTTTTTCCGCAAGCTCGACGACGAGCGCTTTTCCTTGAGACTCTTGATCTCGCCGCCCAGAGCAGGCATGGATGGTTTTTTGGTGATCTTCTTGGTGAAAACCACATGCAGCGTCATGTCCTCAGCAAGGTCATCCTCAACGTCCCTGGTCTTCGCCTTGCCTGTTTTGGTCCTTGCCTTGGACTTGCCCTTGCTCGTTGTCTCCTCCCACAAGGGGCTTTTTCTCCTTGTGCTCTCGTAGTCGATGATTTTCTGGTAGTCATAGCAGGGCACGGGCTGCTTGAGCTCTGTGCCCTTGCCGATGCTGTACATGTTCACAAGCGGCGAAATTGACCTTTCGTTGACGAACATGCTGTATGTGGGTGCTGCCAGTGGTGTTCTTGAGTGCTCGGACTCGCTGTCCCTCGCACTCATGTAGAGACCTTGATGGTCAATGCTATTTCCTGTGGCAGAGTATCTGGAGTTTTGCTCAATGCTGTAGTTCAGTGTTAATAAAGGTGTCCTGTTGCCAGACGAAAAGGACCGTGAAACCGGTCTTTGGTACAGCATCTTGGATATGTACAACTCCTCCTCCAGGTTAGATATGTCCCGCGAGTCAAAAGTCGATGCTACTTCCTTGGTCTCAACAGTGTTTATGTCATTGGTCTCAAGGTACTCCTTTGGGTTGGTGATAAAGACATCAACGGTTTTTGGCTTGGAGTCTGGGTTGCACGCTATTGCCTCTGCAGAAGCAGCACACATGATGTTGCTGAAGCCCTCTTCTAAAAACGCAAAGTCGTCACTGCGAAGAGGTGATTCGTCACCAATGTTCCCCATGTCGCTGCTCAATTGCAGCTCGAGGTCATGGTTGAAAAAGTCAAATACATCCTCAAACTCGTTTATGCTTGGGTTGCTGTCATCAAACTCAAAGTCCATGATTCAAATGCCCTTTCTGGGGTTGTTGTTTATCTGTTTTCTTTCTTTATTTCTTTTTTTTGTTTGTATTATTAATTTTTTTTTTAAAAAAAAAAATAATATAATATCGAGATAATTTTTCAGAAGAAACAAAAAATTATAGTACCTCAAGAATACCAAAGATGCTATCTCAACGACGAGTTTTAACTGACAATGAACTTGATGTGCCTTGAACACCCCTGTTAAAAAAGAACAGTTTTGGTAAGGGAATCAGTACATAAGAAAACGGAAAATATTTGTGTGTTTTTTTTTTTTCAACAAAAAAAATATATATATATGTTTCCAAGGTAATTAGACTTAAATATTAATTGTTTAAAAAAAAAAAAGACTGACAGTTAAAAAAAAGAAAAAAACGTTTTATTTGGACTTGAAATGAAGATATCGATAGACAAATGTTATTGTTTGATTAAAGTCTAAAGGCACCTTTGACAGTCTAGCCCATGTGCTTTTACTGCTTATATCTTAAGAAATTTTCCCAATCAGTGTCTTATCTTGTTGATAGACAGATTGATTAGCAATCTTAAATGGGGTTTTATAGTTAAAAAAAAAAAAAGCGGCTATTCTTCCAACAACACAAAAAAAAAAAAAACATACTTCGGAAATCCCATGGATGATTTGCAAAAACAAAACAAATAGCTGAAATCTCAATGGTTGTATGTTTCTTCTTGACTAGTTATTTATTTTTAGTGCTCTAATTGGCATTGGTTTCCACTGAGTGTGGCATTCAGCCAACTGTGGTGTTTTTTTTGTGTCATCTCCTGATGTGGTTATTTTGTTCAAAGATGATATATAGTCATTACATATATATTATTCAGCCATAAAAAAAAAAAAAATTGGCCATACACACACATTCTTTATAACCTTCATAACTTTGTTTGCGCTTGTTTCTGTCACAAAAATAAAAATACACACACACGCAAAATATGAGAAACATAAACGTTAAATTACACTACAATCGTTACTATATAAAATGTACTAAAACTCATCCAACTGAATGCCGTTTTTATGCAAGCTGTCAAAATTGTTTCCCTTCTCCAGAACTGGAGAGGAAATCACAGATGACTGTCTTCCATTGATTATTGGCACTGCTTCGCTTAAATGTCTGAAGTGTGTTTTGATTGTATTTGTGGAGACTTTTCTGCTGTCTTCAGGCACTCTTGTTGTTATTTCAAATAAGTCAGCATCTCTTTCCAAGTGCTCGTTTTCCTCAAGGTCAGGCATGAACTTCAGAATTTTCTTTCTGTTAGGGTCAGTTGGGTCGTATCCCTCAGGGTACATCTTGAACTCTCCTTTCTTCCAGCACTCTCTGATGATATCAATGTCGCTTGGGAAGAACATCTTCTTCATCACATTGAACAGGAATCTTGGCAGCAAACAGAACAGGATACCAACAAACAATACAGCCCAGAAAGAACCGGCACCAAAGACTCTGGAACCGGCCTTGTAGAACTCACCGGCTCTGGTAAAGCTGGCCCATATTCCGGTCCATCCAAAGAATACAATGTTACTTATGAAGACCCAAAGTGTTGTGAACCAATCCCATCTGTATTGTTGCAACAGAACATACAAGTTACAAGCACAAACAGAGATACCAGTCACAGGAACACCAACAAAGTATCTGCTCGCCAAACCTAAACCATTCTTGCTCACCAAACCATTTTCTTTGTATAGCATGTATGGGAAGAAGAAGCAAATGGCAGACTGGTAAAGACCATCCAGCATGTAGAACCAGAACTTGGTCATGTTCCACTCAAGTCTTAAGATACCTGATCTATACAACTGCGGTACCAACAAAGATACAACATCATTGACATCCTGATCTAAAATACCCAGGAAAATTACAGGCAAAGATGTAAAGGCCAGGTTATAGAAAGTCAAATAGGTATATTCGAATAAGTATGAACCATCAAAGTTATTGAAAATACCGTACCAGAACAAAGCCACAGAGAAAATAACATTCTTGTAGAAGAAACATGGAATCATTTCAGCCAATCTCTTGTAAGACCATCTTCCATGAACCAAAATCAGTCTGGTTAGGAATCTGAACTGTCCAATAGCGTAATCAGAACACATAACAGCTTGTCTACCTTCTTCACCAGCAATACCAACACCAACATCAGCGGACTGGATCATGGCAACGTCATTGGACCCATCACCAATGGCTAGGGTAATAACATCCAAGGTTTCCTTGACCAGCTTGACAACAGCAGCCTTTTGGGCTGGAGAGACTCTGCAACACAAAACGGCCTTACAATTCTTACACAGCAGCAAGAACTTTCTAGCAGTATCTGGATCAGACAAGACCACCTTCAAGGCAGCACCATCAATAACAACACCGAATTCTCCTTTAGGAACATCATGGTCCTTGATGGCATAAGCAAGTTCTTCTCTGTCTCCCAGCATGTCAAAGTTGTCCTTCAAGTACTTGGAGACCATGTCATCAACATATTCACTTGGATCATCAGTATCAGCATCTTCAATCGAAATGACCAACAGCTCCATGTCGTTACCAAGCAGGTTACAACTGAAACCAATGTTGATGGCTGTTTCAACTTTGTCACCAGTCAAGACCCACAGCTTGATACCGGCCTCACCCAAAATGGCAATGGAGTCAGGCACACCGTCTTGCAGTCTGTCTTCAATGGCAGTACCACCAAGCAGAACCAGTTCCCTCTCGATTTCTTCAGCAACATTTTCCATAGCAGCTTCTCTGTCATCCAAGGAGTTCATGGCTTCTTCGTTTTTCTTGTTCCAGGCCAAGTAGTCTTCCCAGTTGATTTCTCTTTGGGCAATGCACAAGGTTCTCAAACCTTCAGTGGCAAAGTCTTCTAGATCTTTGGCAGTGTTCTCCAATAGCGCAGGGTCGTTGTTTTTCTTAGATAGTCTGGAATAAATGATAGAATCAGCACCTTTACAGATCAACAAGGCCTTTGGCTGGGTGTTTTGGTCTCCTGGGATTTTGATGATACAGGACATTCTCTTTCTGGTGGAGTTGAACTCCAAGATATTCAGAATCTCAAACTCCTTTTCAACTCCCTGAACCTCAATGATAACACCAGTCTTGGTTCTTTGCAAAAAGGTGAATCCCATGTCTCTGGCAGTGGCTACCAAAGCAGCTTCATCCGGAGATTGGGCCTTGTAGTCCAATTTGCCTTCAATGGTTTTGCTTGGTTCACTCAATACAGTGTGACAAAGAGCCAACGCCAGCATGAAATGCTCATTACAGTCTCTTTGGTAATCACCAGAGACATTCAAAAGATCCTTGACGAAGTCCTTAGCAACAAAGGTGATTTCATCCTTGAAGAATTGGGAGTTGTTACCCAGTTTAGGCAACAACTCAAACATTTCTTGGCTGTCTTTTTTGATCAAGTCCAGCTCAACAATGGCCTCCTTTTCAACATCAATACCTTGTCTCTTTCTCAACCCTTGGAGGGCTTCGGTGTATGCTTTACCGTACTTCTTACCGTTAATGGTACACTTCTTGAATTCCATGACGTTTTGGGTCAGAGTACCGGTCTTATCAGAGAAGATGTACTCAATCTGTCCCAAATCATCGGAGATGTTCCATGATTTCGGTGTGCATTTGTAATCAAGCTTAGGGTAGTACAGTAGCAAATCATTGTGAATGAATGCTGCTTGGGCTGTTTTGATGATTTCAACAGAGATATACAAGGAAATAGGAACCAATGACTGGAAAAGAATAACAGCCACAAAGAAGGAGATGATACCGTTCTTCCATGGGTTTCCACCAATGGAGCCAAACTCAAAGAAGTTTCTTGATGTTCCTGTTTCACCGTAGTAAACACCATTACAAATAGCGGAGATCAAACATAAAACAAACAGCAAAATAAAGTTGATGATGACTGCCCAATTCAATTCCCTGGAGATTCTGGATTTCTTGGTTGGAGTTACACCCGAGTTCAGCATGATCTTGGTATCGTCACCAGTGTATACAACAACACCCATGGCCCACTTGGTGTTTCTTAGAGTACATCCTCTTAGTAGAACATTGTTGACATTACAGGATTCTTGTTTTAGGTAGTAGCCGTTGACTGGAGGCAATCCTGGTCCACTGGTGTTCAGATTGTTGTTAGTGATGTAATCGTCTTCTTCATCTGAGTAGTTGTTGTTAGAAAGATTCTTTCTTTGGTACCATTTCAAAGTACCTTGATAAGAATACAAGTTAGGGTGCGGACCTTCAGATTCAACCCAGAACTTACTCTTGGCAATGTCCTTGGAGGTTCTGATGGTATGGGAACACTTCAACGATTGCTTAACCTTCAAGTTGGTTTCACCATCCAAGTTCTTTGTTTCCACATAACAGGCACCGTCTGGATCAGAGGTGGATAATAAGATAACATCCGCTGGAATTTCGTTGTCAGCATGTATTCTAATAATATCACCAACCTTGATATCTTTCCAGCTAGATTTTTTGAATCTTATGGAAGGATCATCAATGGTTGGGATAGATGGGTCTACTAGGGTCCCGAATTTTTCTAGCTCGGAAGCATTCAGGTGGATGGAGTTTCTGTTGGTTTCATCCATAGAAGGTCTAAACTCCATGGTTTGTCTTCCATTGGAAGAGTACTGGAACCCATCGTTCATTTGTTTCAGCTGTTCTTTGTGTTTTTCTCTCAATAATTCAGCTCTGCCTTTCTTGGATAGTCTTTGGTATAGGAATCTGTATGCACTTACACTCGTTCTGGTACATATCTTCTTGAATTTTCTCCATGATGATATGTTTTCATCAGACACGTTGTAGTTTTCTATACCCATAAGAATATATGTTGGGGTGTTGTTGACTTTTGCATCCAAAAGGGTTCTTTTAGAATCTTCAAATCCATCCTTGAACATGGTGATGATGATAATCACAATCAAAGGCACAGCAGCCAAACCAGGATCAGTGACACCGAATATGGAAAATGCACCTAATATGACCATTGTCAAGAAATATACATTGGCAATATTATTGAATTGGAATCCAAGATTCTTTGGAACGAAGGACAGTGGGGTATACTTGGTGGTTCTGATTTTGTTTCTTGGGTAAATGGTTATAGGCTTACCATCCTCATCTAATAACTGTGGTGGCAACTCAGCATGAAAGAATATGCTTCTCTTTTCAAAGGCTCTGTTTTTGGATTCTCCTGATAACTCATCGTGTGTGTTGAATGCCTCATCGTCATGGGAGGCTACACCACTGCTTTCGAATGGGTTGTTGAAGGCAGCCTTTGCCCATTTTAGAGTCTTGGCTCTTCCCACTCTGGGTGTCCCGTTTTTATGTCTTCTGGTACCAAATCTCAATCTCTGAACACCTTGGCTTGGTTCATCATGTTTTTTATCGTGTTCTAAAAATTGTCTATCATCTTCAAATTCATCAACGAACCTGGCGTGTTGGGCTTCTTTTGGTGTTTTTACCTGTCTGGTAAAGCTGTCGTCGTCGTCGTCTTCCTCAAAATCAGAGAAAAAATCAGTGTTTATGTTGATTTTCGTATCGGCAAACAATCCAGTAGGTTTGTTGTTTTCTGTGTTTCCACTTAGGTTGTACATCTGGTCATTTCTTTTGGTGGAACTGTGATATTCATTATCGTTGTCATCTTCCAAGGAAATATCGTATAGCTGCTTACCGACATCATCATCAAATGGTGAGGATGTGTTGGGGTTAACCATTATTCGATAGTGTTATGAATATAGTATTTTGAAGGGGGTGTGAAGCAAAAAAACTAAAAAAAAAATGGGGTTTTCTTACCAATGATTTTAAAAGATGTTGAAAACAAAAGTAGGTCGATAGAAGTAATCTGGAAGTATATTGTTATGGTATCTTTATATCTTTCTCTTTTGTTAATCGTATCTATTTGTATGAATGAAAACATCTACACCTGTATTCATGGAAAAAAAAAAAAAAAAAAAAAGGAAAAGAACAGAAAAAAAAAAAAAAACAACAGCAAATTTTTCTACTATTTTTGAATATCTTAGAACAATTTTCGCTGTTTATTGATCTTGTTTTTTTACCCAGCGAAAATTTTTTTTTTAGGTTTGTTCTGAAGCTTCCACATATGGCCGCTCATGTTTTCTTAACTTAATCTCACCAGCCAATTTTGGATATTTATATGCGCACCAGCCTTAAAAAAAGTTTAAAAAAATGGGGATTAAAAATCATGGCTCTAATTTGAGGGCCAAAGAAGCAGGAGATTGTTCAAGATATGCTCTTTTTTCCAAAGTATGTGCCAACACACATCTGGTTATGACTTCAAAATGGGGTTATCCTCTTCTTCTATTAAAATTGAATGAAGATTTTGAAATTGTGGCTTCTTCTTCTTCTCTTTTTATCTTCTGTGGGGTAATTCGTTTTATCTTTAAGCTCAATCAAGATTTGTTATTCCAGCAATATAAATAGCAAAAATATGGATCAATAAATACTCGCCTTGCTTTTCTCCAACTGTACAAATTAAGATGCAGAGCTGTCAATAGCTATCTTCAAACGCATCATCAGGCATCTTTAGCGCAATCTTCTTTTTCTTCTTCTTTGCCCTTTTTAATCGGTTCTTCCGAAAGAGGATCCTCTTCGCGGCTAAACTCATTTCTGAGGTACGGCAAAATAAACTTCTTCTTCATATACTCAGTCGTGAGAACATTGTGCGTGTACCTTATGGAACCGTACTTCATCACATCTAGGTTCTTGCTGTTTTCCTCCAAGTACAAAACCATTTCCTTGATGTTCTCATCCGTTTTTTTGTTTACTTTGTTCTTGAGCTCTTGCATTTTTTTATCTTTAAGCTTCAATTTCTTAGGACTTAATCTTTTCTTAACTTTAGAAGGTGATCCAGTATCTCCAAAATCATTATAAACAAATCTACTTTTTGTAGTTGGATCGAACTGTAGATAAGACAAATAGTTTCTCTGTGCAAATACATTATTGTACATATGAATTTCGTTGTGCATCATTGTGAACAAAGACTTATATCCGTCTTCGTCTTGCTCCTCTATGGAGCTTACAAGCGGCTCTACTCTTTTCGAAAAACCTCTCACTCCCAGAAAAGCAGTCATCAGTGATTTTTGCTGACTTTTTGCCATTATTGAGTCTATGGATTTATACGTGGTTGTCAAAAATGCATTCTCGTCGTTCATTAGATGCTTCTTTGTCTTGACTTTGTAATCCGGCACTATGTTAGTATGTTCGTTGAGATTCTTTCGAGAATACACAATCGTATGCTCAAAGTGGCTCTTCATTCCAGCAGCAAATGGAAACGTTCGCTTATACAAGTTTCTCCAAGCCACTCCATCTCCCGCCTGCTTGGTATAAAACAGAGTATCGAATTGAAAAATGGATCCGTAAAGTAGATTATTTCTAACGGTTGAAATATCAGTTGCATTTTCTATAGCAGATACGTTTTTCGTCAAAATCCATTCTAGATACTTTCCGTCGTTGTTGATTATGTCAGTCAATAGCATATTATAAAAGTTTACAAACTCTTCGATGCTGTAGTGAAGGTAATTGTTAAGAAGCAATGTATCCAAATGCTTATCAAGAAACTTCTGTCTGTCTTTCTCTTCCAGAGACTCATACTTTTTTTTTATGTTCCTCAGCTTCATGAACATATCGGTATCTCCAACCATCTCAATACTGGCCGCAGCAGGGTAATCATACACAACTTGGAACTTAGCTTTAATCATTGATGCAAAGAGCCCAATAAATCTGTGGTTGGATATCGTTGATGTTGACAAATCTATAAATGATTGCAGCCTAAGAAATCTTTTGTAGAGATGGGGGAGTCCTTTCCGGAACCCACAGCTGTTTAACTGGGCAGGAGTTAGGTTCAGCATTTTTTTTTTATAATATTTACTTTTCACTGTGGGCAGCAACTTCGGCACTTCGAAATAACTACTAGAAAATCGCATAATTGGTGTTTTAAAATCAATATTTACAAGTTTGAGGGTTTGTTTTAAAACAACGATAAGCGTTTTTGTTTTGGGTTGATTTCCTTGTATTCTATGTAGAATTCATGAAAAGTCCATGCCATATTTGATGCTTTTATTTTTTTTTTTTTTTTTTCACGTATTCGTAATAATCTTTAAAAAAAAAAAAAAAAAAAAAGAAACAAAAGGTTTACATATTATGTTTCAACCACTTGGTTATAAACATTTGGAGAATAAACATCATTACTTTCATGTGTGCTCCTAAAAATTGCATTCAAAATAAAAATCCAGCTCTAGGACTTGCCTATTCTGCCAAATGCATATATAATAACCTCGTATTTGATGTGTCCTTTCCTAAAAGTTGAAATTTGTTCACAAACAAAAAAAAAAGGCTGTGTATATCCGATAACGCGGCTGATTTTTCTCACACCCTCAAACGAGATTATCTAAACATGAGCATCAATTAACAAATGTGGCACTACAGTATATAACTCTAAAATATTATTTGTCTGAACCCGGCATGGCGTATTTCTTTGTCCATTCTCTTGCCACCTCGCAATACTTGGCATTGTCATTCTTGCACAGGTCAGCAACATCACTCAACAAAGGATCGTCAGGGTTGGGTGTGCCTAGCAACTGTTGTATGGACAACAAGACAGTTCTAATCTGGAATGCAGGTGACCAGTGGTCCTTCAAAACATCCAGACAGATTCTGCCTAGCTTGTCGATGTTGGGGTGGTATAGCTGTGTTAGAAATCTGATCTTTGGTGGTTCCATTGGGTATTCCTCAGGCAAGTACAACTCCAAGTTGAAAACACCACCCTCAAAGGGAGAGTTGTCCGGACCCTCCATCTCCACAGTCAGGTATCTCAAGTTATCGTCGTCTGGTATGCTGGTTTTTATCCCAGGCACTGGGTCCTTTATTAGGTTCTTTGTTTCTTTCACTATTCTTCTTGGCAAAGCACTCATGTTTGTTTTTTTCTTTCTACGTAATCACTAATGGTTCAGATAAATCTCTGAGTCTTCTACTATATGTGGTTGCGGTACGCTTGTAGGTCTGGTTTGCTTGTCTTTTTGTATTAAGGGTTATCTTAGATAAATTCATGGAAAAGAAATCGGACACTCATGAGTGGGGGGTGCGACCAAAAAAAAATAATAAAAAAAAAGTGGTTTAAACTTTTACATTTTTTTTCTTCAATATGTACGGGGTAAGTTCTATATATATCACTGGAATTGAAACACACTGTTGAAGGCTTTTCGGATCGTAGTCAGGGTACTGTTAACATTAATGGTTTAAAGATCATGCCTCTCATCTTGAAAATTCTATCACAGGGGTGTTTGCATAGCATTCAAGCACTCACAGTAAGTGCACAGATATATTTCAGTTTCTTCACTATTTTTTTTTGTTTACATTTAAAACCTGTTTTAAAAAAATTATATATTCAACTTAAAGGAACTTAACAACTAAACTCCAAATATATAATAAACAATCATAAAATGTAAACATTTTTTTATTTTAAAATTGTACAACTAAAACGATAAGAAGATTTTATTTATTTTTGATTTTTTTTTTTTTAAAGTCGAAGAAGTAGGCAAGGCACTGGTACTGAACAGCTAAGAATACTATTCATGACCCACCCTCTCCTAATGCATATATAATTCATATCTAAATCCTGATACACACCAAGTACTAATTCATAGTTTTATTCCTCTACTTTTATTTTTATTTTCTTTTTCCTTTTTTTGATTGTTTTTTTTTTTTTTTTTTTTTTTTTTTTTAAACCTAAGAAAAAAATTGTTGAACGTTCATGATTCTAGATAAAGAAAAAACCTACTGACTACTTGACATTGTGCTTAGTAAGCTTATTTTGTGATATCTAATTGACTTTCAGTTTGTGTTAGAGAACTAAACTTATTGAGCAGCACCTTCAAAAGATCTGACAGCTTCGTTTAATTCTTGGTTGAAGGCGTTTTCATCAGCAATCATGGCACTTAACTTGTTTTCTGGCAACTTCAATAACATGTTAGTGACTTCGTTGGCCTTTTCTTCAGAACCACCAACAGCAGTTAGAACGTGACCGAACCACTTAGAACCTAATTGGTGCTTGAATTGTGGTGGGAATTGGGTCATTCTTTGTTGCATTGGGAAACCTCTCATTGGCATTTGGTTGAAACCGTTTGGTGGCATTTGACCTGGGTAGACGTTTGGGTACATCATTTGAGGTGGCATACCTTGAGGGAAGTTTGGAACACCCATTGGAACACCTGGACCACCGAATCTGTTGAACTTTTGTTCGAATTCTCTGTTCAACATGTTGCTTCTGTCAGTCTTCTTTTGGAATAAACCAACATATAAATCCTTTTGTTCAATGGTGGTACCGTTCAAGGCTTCAATAGCAGCAGCGGCTTCTTCCTTCTTGGAGAACAAAACGAAACCGTGACCTAAAGAGTCATCACCTCTGGTAGAAATCTTACAAGAGACAATTTCACCGAATGGGGAGAATAATTCTTGTAGCTTTTCTTCCTTGAAAGACTTTGGAATGTTCTTGATGAATAAGTTACAGCCTTGGAACTTTTCGTTTCTTTCTTGGATAGCTTGGTTGTGAGCCTTTTGCAATTCAGCCTTTCTTTCGTGGTTCTTTTGGGCTCTGCCAACGAACATCTTGAAACCCTTGAATTCGGAGCTGTTTAAAGCTTCAACAGCCTTGACAGCATCTTCGTGCTTAACGAAGTTACAGAAACCGTAAACAACTGGAGACTTTTCCTTTCTAGAGATGGTGAAAGAAGAAACTTCACCGTTTTCAGTGAACAAAGTCTTGATTTCTTCATCAGAACCTTCAGCAGAAACGTTCTTGAAGAAAACGTTGGTGAATTCGTTCTTGATGGTTTGCAACTTGGCGTCTCTTTGTTCCTTGGTCATGTGGGCACAAACACTTAAAACGAAACCAGGTTCAAGTTCAACACCGTTCATGGCACTGATGACGTTTTCAGCAGATTGCTTGTCCTTGTATTGAACAAAACCGAAACCCTTGGACTTACCTTCGGAGTCGTATTGAATCTTGGAAGATAAGATTTCACCGAAAGTCTTGAAGATGGCGTAGAAACCAGCATCATCAACATCTGGACTCAAGTGCTTGACGTAGACGTTACTGTCACTGTTCTTTAAACCATCTAAGTCCTTCATGGCCCAGGTGATTCTACATTGCTTACCGTTGATTTCAGAGAAGTTCAATTGTTCTAAAGCGTTGACAGCAAATTCCTTTTCTGGGTAGTTAACGTAAGCATGACATAGAGATTCCTTGGTGACAGCATCTCTACATAACTTGATAGAAATAACAACACCGAATTGAGAGAATAAATCGTATAAGTTAGATTCATTGACACTCTTATCTAAATCACTGATATGTAAGGAGTAGGTTTCAGCATTAGCTGGAGTAGTTTCCTTAACATTTAGTTGGTTCATCTTTTCAGTAATATCAGCCATGATGTAGGTTTAGGACTAAGTTTTTTTTTTTTTTTTTTTTTTTTTTTTTTTTTTTTTTTTTTTTTTTTTTTTTTTTTTTTTTTTTTTTTTTTTTTTTTGAGTTTACTTTAAACTGGTATTAGATACTTGTTATGTAAAGAAAACGAAGACTCAATTAATGTAATTATTTAATAAAGATACTGATTAAGTTCTGGGTTTTTTATGATATTAATTGTTAAAAAGGGAAATCATTAGTTAAACGTATATAAAAAATAGTTGATCTTGTTGAAATTCACAAACACCCAAAAAAACAAAAAAAAATGGAAAATATCACCTATAAATGTGATTTTCTTAATTTTGTGACGGCAAATTTTTTTTTTTTTTTTTTTTTCACTTTCCAGAAGAAAAAAGAAGAAAATAGGTCCGCACATAAAATTAAGGTGCCTGTTTTAAAAAAAAATTGGTTTCCCAAATAGGAGATTTCTTTTTATTTTCAGTTACCCGCGTTTCTCAAAAAAAAAAAATTTCATCTAGCGCGTTTCTTTTTTTTTATTTTTATTTTTTTTTGGGAGGGATGATCCGTTTGCGATGGCGCTTATAATTGAAAACCGGAGTTTAGGTAGCCCATCAACTAATACACAACTTTAATTAATATGCGTATTATCAAAAGCAAAACAAAAAAAGATATCCCTTGAATTATTAATTCCGTACAATACTTTTGCTAAATTACTTGAAAATACTTTTATATAGATTCTTTGCTGATGAATAAGCAGCAATAGAACCACCATGAACACATATCGATATAAACACGATATACGTAATAATTGGCCACATCATGTAGATAAGCATTGTGTAATGGTCCCTTTCTGCTTGGTCAGACTCTTGTAAATTTTCTGCTTCTTCACTTAAAAATTCAATGGCCATCATGCAACTGTAAATGGCACCAACTCCAATAGCCCCGAAATGGCCTACAAACAAAGCCTCTTTAAAGTTTTTAACATCTGGCATTAGCTTGTATAAGGAACAAACCACAGGCAGTCTTCTTATACCTAGCACGACTAAACCGATTAGTATTAGTCTCCAAATGTTTAGTTCCGGCACATACGACACATTCAAAGCATTGTTGAATTCATTGAATGGAATGACGGAACCCAGGTAGATAAAGTAGCAGCAGTTCATTAGATAATCCAGAGAGCTAATAAACTTGAATTCTTGTGTATGGCCACTGTACCAGCTGGTCCACGCAAAAGCAGTACCCGCAAAAAAGGAAACCAAAAGGTCATCAATACCTAATGTGGCCGCACATCCAATTAAAAGCAGAATAAAGCTCAAGTAAATTGTAATAAGAGCTTCTTGAGTAAACCAATCAGACTTTTCTGTGGAAAGACCCTCTTCTAACTTATCTGTAGAGGTAAGTGATTTATCATCAAGATCTTCATCATTTCTTTCCACAACAACTCTTTCAAAGAGCTTTCTTCCTAGGTAACCCATGATTATCCCAAATATTGCGCCAAAGACGATCTTGTACAATACAACATCAACAATCCAGTTTTTGATGATGTGTTTGACTCTAAAGTCTTCAGTGAATCTTGTGGTATTGTTATATTTGATCAGCTGCAACGATAGGTAAATAAACGGAAAAGCCATACCATCGTTTACACCACTTTCAACAGCAATAAGATGTCTTAGATGTTCAGGGACGTTTTGCAAAGCAAACTGACCCGTCATGATACTAGCTGACAGACAAGGATCTGTTGCTGTTATACATCCAGCAATTAGCAATCCGTCAGTGAAGTGTAATGATGGGAAGATTAGCTTTATAAATGCTCCTGTAACTAACCATCCAAATGTCATAACAGGAATGATGAGCATACAAATCGTTTTCCAATGATACTTCATGAATCTTTCAGGCGTGTCAATAGCCGTTGTAAAAATTTGAATACACAATATTAATCTGCTAAGCTCATAAGTTAAGTTATTGATATTTTTTTCAGCCACCCAGCTATACGGGTTGATCCATTTAAGAACGTTTGACCCTGTTATTATTCCGAACAAGGTTGAGAAGAAACTCTCGGTAACAAAAACGTAGTTTTGAAGTCTGTAAGACACCAGAGAATAGGTGACCCAGAACAAACCTACCAACAGGTAAGTGACATGTGCGTTTGTGTTTTCTATCTGATACCAAACCATATTTTTGAGGAATTTGTGCTTTCTCTTTCTTTTGTTAACTGGAAACAGTCACAACAGATGAGTAGTCACCCTTTCTTTATAAGACGAAGACATTGAGCAATAACAAAGAAATAATCCCAGATTTATAATTTGTTTAAGCCGCATTTTTCTTCTTCATGGAATAAGCCAACCATCGCAAAAAAACGTCACTAAAAAAAAAAAAAAATTTTTTTTTACATGGATTCTACTAAAACTGGCTTTATATACTGATTACTTACTAGCACTTCTGCTTAGCTTATTGTACATGGCCATCAAAGCCTCATATTTGACAACTGATGGCCAATATGTTGCTACATATTTCCAATATTCCTCTCTTACAGGATTTCCCAAGGTTCCCTTTTGTGTTCTTAATAATCCTTCGATATGATTACCTACAGTGGATAGTTCTTTCTTTAAGATGTTTAACTTTTCAGCCTTGTCCTTGGCAGAAGCACTCAATTTCAGGTTCCCTAAAGATGGCAATACCTTACTCATCTGTGTTTTTATCTTTTCTTTATTATTAGAAGAAGTGATGACAGGTGTACCAGAGTTGGATTTCTGCTTTTTAGAGCTAGTTGACGAAGAATCTTTTTGTGAAACAAGCTTTCTTTTTTTGCTTGCATCAGAGCTACCTTCTTTTGAACTCCTTTTTTGGTCTGCTTGTTCAGAAGGCTTTTCGTAAGTGCCTTCAACTAAATCTCTTAAGTGGCCTAGAAGTGTGTCTATTCTTCTGTTCAAGTGAGCTGGTTGAGGACTCTTCTTGACTGCTGCATTCTTGGCTGATTGCAGAGGTTCTTCAGGTGCCAAAGTAGGAGATGGTTCTTTGACAGAATCAGTGTCCTTCTTAGCTTCTTTTCTGCTTAAAGCTCTTCCATCAGTGAACAGTTTGTCTTCCAAGTCCAAGAAAGGATCATCTCTTATTTGAGACCAAGAGTTGTATCCATACTTGTATAAACCAACCAGCAACTTTTGATCATTTTCATTTGTCCAAGGAACAGACCAACTGACTTTTTGGTTGCATGGTATGCTGAAATGGAAAGAGAGTTCAGGATCATTCAACTCTTTGTTGCCGTTGATTTGATTCATGGTCTTTCTCAGCAAACTCATATCATTGTGTCTCTTCAATAGAGTTTCAGCGTTGACACCCTTCAAACAGCCAAAGTCAAAGGAAATAGACTTCTTCTCTCTCTTTTTAGCAGTCAACTGCTTGATTGGATTGTGCTTATCATCAATGTCCTCAGCCTTGATTTCGCCTTTAGTTAATTTGTCGTTAAATTCCAAGGCTCTTTGTTCATATTGTTTCAAAACATCTTTTCTCTCTTCTTCTTGTTCAACTACTTCAGCTTCAGCTTTTCTGATCAAATCATGGTACTTGTCCATATAAGCACCTGCAGTCTTCTTCATTGGTAATTCAGTGTCACTCATCAGTTTTTCAATCAGTCTTATATCTAGAGAACCGTACTTTTGTTGTACCTTGTAAAGAGCCTTTAGATCTTTATCCTCTATCTTGTTGTTCAGATTCTTACCTCTTTTACCAGTCTCTTCATCATCAGAATTGTCGTCAAAGTCACCACCAGCGTTGAAGTTCCTCATCTTTTCCAAGGTTTGTTTTCTTCTAGCCAAAACTCTCATTTGCTCTTCAACAAACATATCATCTTTGGCCTTTTCTTCGTCTATTTTGATCTGTTTTAAGTCTTCTTCTGGAATAATGTCATCCCATTCAAAATTGGTATTGACATCTGTGACCTCAAATTGCTTCAAAAACTCTTCACCACCTAAGTGAGATTCACCAATATCTGGAGTAGTAACGTGGTCTTCGGCATGGGACAAAACATCATCCAAATTCAATTCTTCCAATTTCTTCTGGTTGTCATTGGCTTTGAACATATTATCAGCACCGAATTTCAAGATATTTGCAAGCTCACCATTGTTTGGTTGGTCTTTCATTTTTTTCATTTCAGCGTCTGTTGTTTGATTGTTCAAACCTAAAGAAATAATTGCGTATTCCAAAACCATTTTCTTTCTAGCCCTTTCCAAAATCTCTTCTTCAACAGTATCTTTGGAAACAAATCTGTAAACCATCACATGATTTTTTTGACCAATTCTGTGGGCTCTTGCCATGGCTTGTAAATCAGCTTGTGGATTCCAATCAGAATCAAAAATAATAACAGTATCAGCAGTCATCAAGTTAATACCCAAACCACCAGCTCTGGTAGACAACAAAAAGACTTCATCCTGGGAGTCTGGAGCATTGAAATGGTCTATAGCAATTCTTCTCTTTTGGGAAGAGACTGTACCATCAAGTCTCTGGAACTTGAAGTTTTTGTAAGCTAGGTAGTCACCAAGGATGTCCAACATTCTGACCATTTGAGAGAAAATCAATACTCTGTGACCATCTTTTTTTAACTTGGTTAATAATTGGTCAAGTAATACCATTTTACCACTACTCATAACCATACCTTTAAGAATGTTTTCTCTTGAGTGCTCCTGGTTTTCACCCTTGTTGAATCTAGTTTTTAAAACTGCATTTTCCGCATTTTCAAACAAGTACGGATGGTTAGATACCTTTCTAAGCTCATTCATAATATTAAGCAATGAAATGTGACCACCCTGGGTAGAGTTTGTTAAAGCCGTGTAGTTTTTGGTCAATATACTCTTGTAGTAATCAGTCTGTATATCGGATAATTCGACTCTTAAGATTCTTTCCGTTTTACCTGGAAGCGACTTTTCAACATCCTTCTTCAATCTTCTTAAAATAAATGGTTGTAATCTTTTATGAAGATCTTGAATATAGTCTTCTTGCTCTTTGTCTTGATTTTCAAAGTCAATTTCTTGATCAATTGTGAATTTACCTGGCATTAGGAAATTTATTAATGCATCCAGTTCCTTGATATTATTTTGCAATGGTGTACCTGTAATTAACAGTTTGTTGGCAACCTTGAAACTGAATAGAGATTCGTATAATGAAGACTCATCGTTCTTTAGTCTATGGGCTTCGTCAACAGCTAGATATTGCCAATTAATTCCACCAAGAACATCTCTGTCTTTCAAGATATATTCATATGTGGTTAACAAAACGTTGAATTTCAAGTTTTTACCATTGTAGAATTCATGGTCTCTGATAACTTGTCTGGATTTATTACCACCCAGGTACACAACCAAGTTGACTTCAGGTGACCATTTTTCAAAAGTTTCCTGCCAAGCATGTAGTGTGGACAATGGAACAACAACTAAGTGAGGACCATACTGTCTTCTAGAGTAAATCAGCCACGATAGGAAGCAAACAGTTTGTACAGTTTTACCCAAACCCATTTCATCTGCCAAAATACCATTTTCATCCTTTGACCATAAAAAGGCCATCCAATTCAAACCAGTAAGTTGGAAATCTCTTAATTGTAAATTTAGAGGATTTTCCTTACCACCAACATATTTAGGCTGTTCCAGAAGTTTTTCAAATTTAGGTCTACGGTCTCTTTGATGCTTATCTGAGTTTTTTGAGATAACAGAGGATTTGGTTCTTAATTGGTACAAAGAGACTTCTTTTTTGGCGATCTTGGCTATAAGGGATGCATCTTCAAAGGTACATTCGTCATACGGTAGTCTTCTCCACTTGATCAAGTATTCGAGCTTGCCAGTTTCCTCGTTTCTTTGAGAATTGACAATTCTCTCAACTTGCTTACACTGCTCCCATTCCTCTCTGATTCTTTCATTATTCAACATCAAAGTTTCCAAGTCTTCAGAAACAGTGTATGGGCTGTGTGTCAAGTCAAATTGTTCTATCAAAACCTTTTTACAGTAGTTATCAACTCTTTTTATACCTTTAGTGGTTGAAGTTAAGGGAGGTAAGTTTTTTAAGTCCTCTTCTGTATTCATCGGGAAAGAACCGAAGTTATAACTTTCCCATGTATTATGCAGGTGTGACTTTTCTTGCCACTTGATCAAAAATTCGTATTTCTCCTTACATTCATGTACGGTTAATTCACCGACTTCTTGCGGCAAGTCACTTGAGGTGTACTCAGCTTTTAATCTGTTATCAACGATCAAATCTATAATGTTTCTAGGATCTTCTAATGGTTCTTCATAGCTCTCCAGATCTTCTTCACTCATCAAGAATTGTTGATCAAATTCGTCTTCTTCGCTATCTTCGTTGTTTTCGGAAGACTCAGATTCTGAATAGTATTTTGATTTTTTTTTAGTGGTTGACTTCTTAGATTTGAGCTTCAATTTTCTGACGGGTGGCGGATTAGCAGGATTTGTTTTGTTTCTATAATTTGTTTTAGGAGCTCTTTTGGTCTTTGGTTTTACCTCTTCATCTGAGTCAGAGTTGTTGTTGTTATTGCCTTCAGTATAGTTGACAACTGTTCTGCCTCTATTTGAAAATCTAGTGGGCAAGGCAGCATCCAGTGCTTTATTGCTTCTTGCTGTTTGTCCTCTGCCTCTATTTGAACGGGGATTAGGCTCGTAGTCCTCTTCATAGTCGTCATAATCTTCTTCTTCATAATCATCAACAACAAAATCGTCATTTTTCTGTTTTTTAGACTTACGTGTGGTGACTACATCACCATCACTATCTGATTCGTAAAAACTTTGAGAAGGAACAGGCTTTCTGGTGGATCTTCTAAGACCATATAGCTCAGGGTTTTCTAAAGCGGCGTCTTTCAAGTTATAAGACATTTTTAATTGTTTAATTGAATTCTATATGATACAGTCACTGAAAATACTCGATTTGAAAGTTGTTCAGTTTAAGATGATTTTTTGATAATACCAAAAAAAATAGAAATAAGCTGTTAGGTATTGAACACAGGGTTTGCTAACCTTTTATCGTATCCGTGTAATAAAATATTAACGTTGTTTATTGTATATCAATAAAAATTAAAAACAATAATGTAGTTAACCTTTGTTTTAATTTGGGTTGTTTATAAAGGGTTTTCTTCTTGATGAAAAGGATAAATGAAAATATCAACACATGTCAGTTTTTCTTTTTTTTTTTTTTTCTCTGTACTTTTTTAACAGTAAACAGTTGCACGCCAAAAGAAAAATTTTCACCGTCTTTTTCTTTTCCCCCCCAAGCAAAGCAAATTTAAAAAGCGCTACACGGCAGCAAACCTGTCAACTTTCATCAATTGGATATACTGGAGATGGAATAAAGAGATATCAAAACAGAAAAGATTCCTGTGAATTTGTAAATTTGTAATACTAAGTAAAGGAGGGGAGGAATAAATACCTTTTTGCTTTATTAATTTTTAAAAATACGAACTTTAATGCAATCAGGTACCATAAAGATCAAATCCACTAAAATAATAGCCTTTTCCAACAGGACCAAAAGTAGCAACATTGTAAATTTGACCCAAAAATACATACCTGCAATATTTAGAAACTTGATCAGCATGAGCTTAGAGCTTTAATTGTATCCGGAGAAAATCAAATTTGTGCTTTACTAATTCAGTTGAACACTATAACAGAAAAGCATTTCTTATTTAACAGCACAAAAATTTGGCATAAGACAAAGTCGTATTGAAGTACAGCAAGTTAATCTTTAAACATCCGTTGTAGTGTAGGGGTTATCACTTCGCCCTCTCACGGCGACGACCCGGGTTCGATTCCCGGCAACGGAATATTTTTTTGCATTGTCCATCCATGCACTTTTTTTTTTTGGTTTTTCTCAATCTCTAGTTAATTAAAAAAAAGGGAACATCTTATAGCAAATAGATAGAATTACTGTATATTACATAGCTTATCTTTTTTTATACATTGTCTGTAGTTCGTACTGCTCATCTGAAAGCTTTTCTTCTTCTCTCTTGAGGAAATCTTCAAAATCCTCTTCTACCTTTTCGGCGCCATCTTCTGCTTCTTTTGGATATTGTAGCAGGACTGGTTTGGCGACTACCTGATCTTCTTCCTCATAGCTTGCCCAGAAGTTTTCTTCAAATAAACACCATGGATTTCTCTTAGCAATAGCGACTTGTTCTTTCAATAAAAAGTAGTTAGTGCTGGTTGTAGAGCAAAAAAAACTATTGATGTAACTTTTAAAGTACAAACCAGGACTACGAATATCTTTTTCCAAATCGGACAACGTCCCTTCCATGCTCTTTAACTTGCTTGTTATGAAATTATCTGTGTAACCGATTTCAAAATTTAATATATTTTTGATTTTATCAGCATCACTCATCTCATAGTCTTTTTTGTTCAAGTCTTGGCCAAAAATTTCGGTATTGTAGTTGTACTTGTTTTCATCCCTGAAAAGTAGCTCTTTTCTTACACTTTTCAAGACTTTCTGGATGTTTTCATGAGCACTGGCCTCATGGTCCCCAAATTTGATAAACTTTTTTTCGTGTAAACTCGTATCAGGCATTGAGTAAATGACCTTGTTCCTGTTATTGATCATACGCAACGGCGACTCATCAAATGAATCTAAAAATAGCCTACCGTTGCTATCATTGTCATGTAGTTTCTGATCAAATGAACCATTGGAACCAAAGGAAATTTCTTCGTATATATCACTGTTGTTTATACCAGGGCTAGAAATGTCGTAATTGTCAAAACAACGCTTGTCTTTTCCAGATAAGTACTTGTGGTTGGGATTTGAAGACACTCTATAGCTTCCAGGTAGACCAAAAAGTGAAATATCTGAAATGTTGGCGATTCCGTTAGAGAACGGATTGTTAGAAACGGCTGTTTTTCCTGAAGAAAAAAGAAAATTAGTATCAGAAAGTTTTCTGTGATTGCTTCTTCTCAGCAAACCTGGGGAATCCAAGCTGTACTTCTGTTGATTCCTCAACATGCTATTTCCGGCACTTGGCGGCACTGCAGTCTTTGAGCTTTCTTTTCTGTATCCTAGGGAATCATCCCTATCATATATCGCTGGACTGCAAAGAGTAGCTACAGATTCAGTATCAGTATTTGGTTTTTGCAAAATGCCTGTGGCATCAGTACCATCTTTGGCAGGTTGATAAAGAGACATCGGATTTGTTAACATTTAGAGGGTTAATATTTTACTGATGGTTTGAGATGACGTTTGTAAGGCTAAAAATTAAAGGCATTATCCTGTTCAAATATCAAACTTTATTGAAGACAAAAGTACAACGAGATAAACCTATGTTTGAATATTTGTTTAATTTTTTCCTCCGACAATTCTTATTCGATTACACAAAAACTAAAGGCTATTATCGTAATTTGTTTTTCTTTTTTGAAAAACAAAAGCAACTAATTTCATGGCGTTAGGCTGACTTACAAAATTCAACCACAATTACTTTTCTGTAATGTCGTGGATCATTTCCTTAGAGAAGTCAAGAAGATCTTCGTTATCTTTCTGAAGTTTTTCTTGTTTGTCTATCTCGATTTGAATGTATATCTTTAAGTTGTCAATGATCCCTTGTTTCACTGCCAACTGATCATCAACAGAAAATTTTTGAAGCTCACTCATGTCTAAAGGAAAAAAGAAAGGAGTGCTATTGCTTAATGAAAACTGTCTTTTGGTTCTTGATAAGGTCTTTTCTGGAGGTAATCACAATCTATTTTTTGTAGCGAAAGTATTCACTATTATTTTTTTCTTCTTCTTAAAGAAGGGCTGCTCTTGCGCTACCAAAAACTAATTGCTGTTACTCTATCCACAATGTAGATTCGCTTTGATCATAAGTATAAAACAAAAAGTGTTTACAACTAATATATAAGAGAGCTGCACTTAAGCCAGTCTTTCAGGTACTAAGCCTTTTTCTGAAAACATTTTTTTAACACAGACAATACCACCTAAGAAACTGAAACTACCACAAATTAATCCTAATATTAGACCCATAGTTAAATATTTTACTATGTTGTGGTATGCATCAATAATGAAGCAACCATAAACAAAAGTATAGGTAAACATTCCTACAAATAAGGTCATGAAAACTTTCCAGCACCACTTCCAGTTTTCAAATATTAACAGAGAGTAGGTAATGATAACTCCCATGATAAAACAGTTGTAAGCAACAACGATCAACGATACTGATATCAAAATGTACTGTTCTTTTGGTATCAATCCACTAACTAGGATATCACCACCAAATGAATGCTTAATAACCAAGTATACTGACGAAAATGGCAAAGCACCCACCAAAATGCACAAAAAGAACATTTTGCTGAACCAAGGTTGAGGAGGAATTAATCTTTGAATCTTATTGACTTTTCTGGGTTGCTTTTCGGTGTCTGTAGTCTTTTTTGCTAGAACAGAGCCAAGCAAGGAGCTTGGTAGGTATAAAACCAGCCACAATGGAATGAATACAAACAAAATCTTCAAAGGTATTACTGAAGGAGAATGAATATGAGAAGGAAGCTTTATAACATTTGAAATGTTTGTGGACAGTAATAAAATGAAGACAAATGAAGGAACCAAGCAACAGTTTAATGTCATGTTTCTCTTGAATAGTCTTCCTTCATATGTCAAGTAAAGCTTCATGGATGTAAATGACGTTATGAATGGCAATATTGAGAAAACCAAAATTGTGGCCGTGGCTAAAAGACCTCTGTCACCCATAGACAATAGTCCTGAAGCCCCTAAAAAGCTGACGATCAACGCAGTTGCCATGGCATGTATACCAGAACCAACTAAAGTACACAGTAAGGATAGCTTGGTTGGTTGTCTATAAATATCACCTAACAAAAGCTTCCATCCTTGATCATCATCAAATTCCATATCCAATGTTTTTTCTATGCTGCCTTGCTGTTTGTACTTATTCATGTTCCATATAACCAGTTTGTAAATAGCTAAACTCAAAACCAGGTTTATACCTAACAAGAATAGAATATTGTTCCAGTCATTTGAGATAATCATTTTCTGTAACGCCAGGTATTTGTCCCATCTGTTTTTATAAAGGATGGTCTTGTTTTCAACGTATTTAATAGAAATGGTATAGTCAATTTCTGTTTCCTTGTCTAACAAGAGTTCTTTAGGCTGACCGGTGAATGAACAATAATTCTTTTTGGACTTCTTGGTATCCTGATACTCGTTTCTATGTATACTATAAGGAGTAATATGAGCGGAAACAATCACATATTCAGTGTTTTCTTTAATTGTACCGGGTTTAAGTGAACCATAGGTGGAGTACTCAACTATGATATCAAAATGGTTAAAAATCAAAGGCTTTTTGTAAAAGTCGCTTCCTTCGTTTTTGTCGTCATAAATACCTACACCAAAGCTATTGGAGTAATAATCAACTGACTCTTCATCGTTTTTGTTATGTTTCAAAGTGTAATGGGAGCCCAGTGGTAGGTTATCTATAAACCATTGGTATTGGTAGTTATCCACAATCAAGTTGTTAATGAAATCGGCATCTTCGGTGGATATAGTTGAAGAGCATATTTTTTGACAAAACTTATCAACACCAAAGACCGTGTCTGCATCTTGTGTGTATGGCAGTTCATAGATTCTATCCCCAAGTAGTATAGATCCTAAGTTTTCTTGAGCTTTCACGATGGAGTTTTGTTCAGACTTGCACATGTGAATATGCTTGTTGAAGAAATCGTATATGTTGTGATGGTTTTTCTTTGATGTTTTTGATGTGGTCAAATGGTTAACCATTATATGGACATTGTTATCCTCTTTTCCATCAGAGGTTTGTATAAATTTGTATGTGTTTGGAGAGAATGACATCATATCAAACTGAGCAGATAAAAAGAAAAAAGGGATTACCAAAATCCATTGTTTCAACAACATATCTTTGGCGAGAAGTCAAAAAATATGTTATGCTTCCCTCAAGTGGTTATATTTTCAATTTGATCTATATTTACTATTCTTGATTAAAATTTACATTCAAAGCAGCAAAAACCATGTAACGACTTTTTTTTTTTTTTTTTTTTCGTAAAAACAGGCAAAAATTTAAATAAAAAATGTTAGCTTTCCGCGTTTATCACGTGCTGCGCCAGCATCAACCGTTTATTCTTGCATTTTTTCACCAACAACAACTTTTCAGCTTTGAAATCAACATCTTAGCAATTGGAATAGGTTGATAAACACCACAACAAATAACCATAAACACTGTTTTTCTGAAGCAATATGGACAACCAAAACATCTTGCTTGTTGACAATGGGTCCTATAAAATCAAATTCGGAATGGCTGGCGACACATCAGCACCAAAAACATGCTACAATTCAATCATCAAGTCCAAGACTCCATATGGTGAAATATACTGCATAGGGAACCAAATTGAAAATCCCAAGGTACTCCAGTCAACCACAAATGCATTTATTAAAAGGCCAAAAGAGTTTGGAATGTTAACCAGCTGGGAGATTCAATCTGAAATATGGGACTATTGTTTTTATAACCCCCGTGAAATGGGATTTGATTTAAACAAGTATGTTGAGCATAAAAAGGACGGAGATGTTAGCTGTCCCAACTTAATATTGTCTGAAACAATGCTTCATATGCCAGAGCTATCGAAGAACACAGACGAAGTTGTCTTTGAAGAGTATGCTTTTGATTCTTTATACAAAAGTCCCAGTGCCGGGTTCGTACCGTTCAGTAAAAGACATATAGCAGAAACACAATACTTGTTGGATTCCAATGATAATATCATAAAGAATGAGCAGAAATTGGATGGAAAACAAGCCGATGTGTCATACAACAAGTTCCAGCTTGTAATAGACTCAGGATTTGACTACACATACGTCATTCCAGTTATAAACGGATGCATTCACTACGATGCTGTAAGGAAATCAAATTTCGGAGGTAAGTTCTTTACTGGCTTTTTGAAGAATTTGATTAGTTATAGACACATTGATTTAAGCCAGGAAACGCTGGTTGTAAATAAGATTAAAGAACAATGCCTGTACGCAGCACCGGATTCATTCATTAAGCAGCTAAATAATTCCAAAGAGAACGTTGTCAAAGAGTTTGTATTGCCGTCTGAAGAGGTGCACATAGAAAAGAAAAACTTAGATGATAGAATAGACAGCAACATGGGCTATCTACTCAACGAAGGAGAACCCTTGCCAAATGGGAGAGTCAGTTTAAAGCTCAATGATGAACTATACACAGTACCTGAGTCCATTTTGTCACCAGATAAAGTCCAATTTGACTCTACTCTAAAAATGAGCAGCCATGGGCTGATAGAATTGATTCAGCAATCTTTGAACTTGTGCCCGGACATGATCAAGCCATTGCTTGTGTCGAACATAGTGCTAACGGGAGGTAACTTCAACATCCCGAATATGAAAAATAGAATTTTGAAAGAACTCCAATTGAACATGCCTACAGGATGGAAAGTGCGTATTTCTTGTGACGAAGGCAACTCTGAGCTATTCACCTATCGCAGTATGAACGAATTTGCCAAAACTAATGAGTACCTGGAGACAAGAGTTACTCGAGAAGAGTACTTTGAGCATGGACTGGACTGGACAAACAAGAAGCGTTTTGGCTTCCAAGCATTTATGTGATCAAAGTTTACGTAAATTTTTGATGCTGGGGAAGACGATGTAATTCCTTCAAGAGCAGACAAAAGAGTTCTCAGCACCAAACCCTATGTCGGACATACAGCTTATGATAATGGCTTGGTCTGTGAAGTAAGGGATTGATCATAAACGTCAATAATAAAAAAAAAATTAAGGGGCAAGGACAAAAAAAAGGCTAGGGCATCGTAAACACGCACACAACGTTTTTCACAATCCTATTCAAGGTTAAGTGTGTTCGGTGATTAATTAGGTTAACACAAAGGAAATTCAGATTGTTATATATAAGATTTATTTTTTATATCTGGCAATATCTACTAAAAAAAAAAACCATACAAAAAATTATATTCAGAGTAGCAATATAGTTTAACATTAAAAATGACAAGCGCTTCATCCATGAAAAACCAAGATTCTGCCGCTTATTCTTTGTTTCACAAGCAAATGCTAGCTGATAAAGCATCTTCTCCAAACCCTGAGAAGTTTTTGAGCAGCCATCCAGACCTCAACAAATACTACATTGGTGTTGATGTAGGTTCTGGTTCTGCAAGAGCCTGTTGTATTGATGCCACAGGTAATATCTTGTCTCTGGCCGAAAAAGTCATCAACAAGGAGGTACTTAAGCAGAACCATGTCACACAATCCAGTACTGAGATTTGGGATGCTATTCGCCACTCTGTCAAAACATGTGTGCGGGAAGCTGAGTTGCAACCGCATGATATTTATGGCTTAGCCTTTGATGCAACGTGCTCCTTAGTTGCTGTTGATATGGACTCAGGTAAGCCTTTGGGTGTGGGTCCAAACTTTGAAAATACAGACCAGAACATTGTAATGTGGCAGGATCACAGAGCATCCAAAGAACAAAAGCTAATCAACTCCACAGGCCACCGTGTTTTGAAATATGTCGGTGGTGGTATGTCCATTGAAATGGAATTGCCAAAGATGAAGTGGTTGCACAACAATTTGGACAAGGAAACATTTGCCAAATATGACTTTTATGACTTAGCCGATTACTTAACCTATAAGGCTACCGGAAACAAAACCAGATCCTTGTGTTCAACTGTTTGCAAACAAGGTTGTTTGGCTCCAGGTGTTGAAGGTTCCATTAAGGGCTGGGAAGATGACTTCTTTACCGCTATTGGTATGGACGAATTTGTCGAAAATGACTTCGTGCAAGTTGGTGGATCCGCTGAAAACTTCTTGACTGCTGGTGAATACGTTGGCCACCTGTCCAAAGAAGCTGCTCAAGATTTAGGGTTGTCTACTGACTGTGTTGTTGGTTCAAGTGTCATTGATGCCTACGCTGGTTTTCTGGGTACTGTTGGTGCCAACATTGATACTGATATTCCTGCTTTGAAGGAAATTGATAGCCAAGAAACTGGGTTCAACAAGGCTGCGGGTAGATTAGCTGCAGTTGCAGGTACATCCACCTGTCACATATCAATTGAGAAAAAAGACGGTGTTTTCTGCAAAGGTAACTGGGGTCCATACTACGGTGTCTGCTTCAAAGATTTGTACATGTTTGAAGGTGGTCAGTCATTTACTGGTGGATTGCTAAATCATGTTTTGACCAACCATCCAGCTTATACCCAATTATGTAAGGAAGCCGAAGAAGCCGGTATCAACAAGTTTGACTTCTTAAACAGCAGATTGGAATCTTTGAAAGATAATAGCGACGAAAAATCGGTTGTTGCCTTGGCCAAACACTTGTTTTTTTATGGTGATTTCTTAGGTAATAGATGTCCTTTGAACGATCCTGACATGACTGCTTCTATCATTGGTCAAACAACTGATGTTTCTTTGGACAATTTAGCTGTCACTTACTTGGCTAGTTGTGAGTTTTTAGCTCAACAAACCAAGCAAATCGTTGACAATTTAAAGAACAGTGGTAATGTCATTGAATGTATTTTTATATCTGGTTCCCAGTGTAAGAATGGTTTACTGATGAGATTATTCTCTGATTGCACTCAATTACCAATAATTGTTCCAAGATACATTGATGCTGCTGTTTGCTTCGGTACTGCTTTGCTGGGATGCGCGGCATACAAGAACTACAGAACTTTCCACAGCAAAGATGCAAAGGCAACTAATAAGGCTCAGACCAGAGTCAAACAAGATGCTTTTATTGCTGACAGATCTCCATCTCCATATACCCAACCATCAGCTACTGGTAAGAGTGTTTTGGGACCAACCGTCAGAAAAGATTCCGGAAAAGCCACTGATTATTTCTCACAAGCCACAGCCCCTTCGCATAGCTCTTTGGGTGTTGATAAATTATCTAGTGACTCATCTAAGCTAAGCTTAAGTGACAAGGATGTCGATCCTAAGATGATTGCAGGTGATTACTTGTGGGACATTATGACCAACTTAACAGGTACAGGTAAGTCTATTCTACCAAACGCAACAGATCATCCAGATGTCCAATTATTGAACACCAAATATGAAATTTTCTTAGA
This sequence comes from Hanseniaspora clermontiae, assembly GCA_030567235.1. Taxonomy (NCBI): domain Eukaryota; kingdom Fungi; phylum Ascomycota; class Saccharomycetes; order Saccharomycodales; family Saccharomycodaceae; genus Hanseniaspora; species Hanseniaspora clermontiae. Next base: position 70,918 of record JAJLRV010000111.1, on the reverse strand, counting down.
CCAACAAAGCACTCAATCAATGTACAGAAAAAGAGTCGATGAGAAGCTAGCAGAGTTAAGAACTAAAGGTTTATAATCCACTTATATAATAGGTAGTAATTAAATTTCCCATTTTGGGATGTTTAAAAGTGTATGTGTGTTTTTTTTCCTTCGGGAAAAAAATTAGCTGTGATTCCAAAGTATGTTTCAAAAGTAAACAAACAAGCACCGCGCACGAGTTTTTTTCTTTCCGAATTAGGAAACCTGTCGGATTAAGCATTATTGAAGAAAAAAACAAAAAGCATTTGGTACACAAACATATTTGAATAATCAGTTATAAACATTGAAGATATCTTCATTGATCCCCCAAAAAAACAAAATTCACAACATCACTTCAACATCTTATTCAAAGCTACATAGCTCTTTTTAACTTTCAATGATCATTTTTAAATTCATTGCTACAGTAGTAATAACATTGCTTAATCATCAGCTAAGCGCTCGATCATTTGATGATTCTTTACTCAGCTCTTTACAAAATACTTTTAATGCTGATTCCACATCTTTCAATAAACTTGATCTTTCAGCCTATAAGAACAACCGAATAGAGATTCTCTCCGGCTCTACGTCTAACCAAACATCAAACAATGTAACATTAATAAAATACACAGGTGAGCAAAATTTTACCACTTACAACAACAAAGGAAATCATTTGATTTATTACAACTACAAAGATAATTCAGATTTGAAAAACAGCTCAGTCACCAAATATATCAATCTACTTACAGATCAAGACTCTGCTGATATCTCTTACATAACAAATTTAAAACTATTTGATGAAAACTGTTTCGTTATAACAGGTACCGGCTCTTTAAACGGAAAAGATTTGAGTAAACAAGTTTTATTGAACCTAACAGATTTGACTTATACAGAACTATTTGATACTCCAGTAACAAATATTAATGCTGTTCATTTTTTGAAAGATACAGTATACATCGGTGGTAGCTTTACCTACCATAACCACCATGCAATTATATCATACAACTTTACACAGAAATCTGTTTTGGCACTTCCCTTTGGTGGGTTCGGTAATAACTCTGTTGTACATACAATTTCCAAGTTGGATAACGATACCATTCTATTTGCAGGAAAGTTTGATACTTTGGATGAATCCAAGTACCTCAACAAAACAGTATACTATCAATACCAAAATGTCACAGTAACAAATGAAACTATTTCGTCCAATCAAAGCATAAGTACCAATTCTTCGCAGCAAGTTCAGCAGTTAATTCCTTTGAACTTTGCAACCTGGAAAAATAACAGTGATTCCACGTTTAATGACTTAGATTCTTTCATGTGTCCAGAAACAGGGGATAAATCCTCCAATTGGGTTGGTACAAATGAATACTCAAACTTTGAGGTTGATTTTTTAAACCGCATTACTCCATCTAAAATAAGAATATACATGACCGATGGCACTGATAGCATTAGCGAGTTTAGATTGATGTTGTTGAATGGTGGCTACTTGAACATGACCTACTATGATCCTTTTGATACAACTTTGAAATCTTGTGACATCAATTGTCCACTATACAGCAACATTTCAGACAGTGGTACATACTACTTGAGCGACAACATTACCAGTATTTCATTTGATACAAACTTTCAAGACTACTACTTTTCACCAAATGTTCCAATGGATGGCTTACAATTCCAGGCTATTGAAGGTAAAAGCTTAGTGGGCATACAGCTAATACAGAGTGAATATAATGTTTATGCTAACAATACCTTAAACAACCCAGGGTGCTCATACATGAACTTGCATTCTCAAGCGACTCTTTCTTCTGGTTGGACGTCAAGTGCTTCAGGTTCCTCTGAAAGCTCGTCATACATGCAAGTATCAGTAGAGTCAAGTTCTGAAAGATCTGATGCGTCAGTTGTATACACTCCACAGATCAATGTTATCGGTGAATATATTTTGGATGTTTACACACCAGGATGTTTGAGTGATAACTCATGCTCAGCTAGAGGTATTGTTAATGTTACATTGTCTTATGAGGATGAAAACGGTGAAACACAAACCAAATCTCAATTGATATATCAAGACAATAATGAAGAGAAGTATGATACAATCTACTCTGGCTACTTATACAGCAAACCTTCAGTTGAGATACGTTACTATCAGCCAATTGTGGTTGGAAATACCGACTCATTGATTATGGTTGCTGATAGATTGGGTGTAACTCCTTATAATATACCAAACCCATTGAATTACATAGAAAAAAACACAACAACAGCAAACAATACTACGAATTCAACAATAACAGAACAAACGAGTGTGCAATTGCCAATAAATGGGTTGTTTGAGTACTCGATTTCCAATTTCACCAATAAGAACCTCAATGATTCGATGGTTGTTGGGAATACCAGCTTGAACTACTATCCACAAAGAACCTTTGTGGACAATGGCATAGACAATTTCTCCTTATTTGGAAGCTTTTACAACAAAACTTTGATTGTTGCAAGTGGAAACTTTGATGGCATTGTATTACTAACTTTAAATAGTACTAATGATATTGTGAACCAGAACAACTTGGCAACCGGTGGTAATGCCACAAGCGCACGGACTTTGAGCAATGGTATACAGTTATTGACTGGGAACTTCCATCTCAATGGGGAGAGCCTAAGCACCTTGTACTATGATAGCAATGGTGGCACATTCTCATCTTTGGGAAGCGAACTTGCAGATACTGTGCCCTACAGCAACTTCAATACAATATTTGAAAACTATAACTCATATCTTTTTTCATTTGACAACAGTGTATACTTTAATTGGACATCCAAGCAGACATTTGAGAATTCCAGTGACTTCAACTTGATTTTGAAGTCTTCAGGTTTCAATGACAATGGTGATACCATCTTTTTTGGGTCTTTGTTCAACGGCAGGTACTCGCCATACATCAATGGGACATCATATGCCATTGAGGAAGACTTGAGCTTGAATTTATTGAGTTTGCCAAATGCCAAATCAAGATTCAATACAAATGGCTTTGAGTACTACCAAGGGATTTACATTAACGAAAGCTACACCGGCTATGCTATCAAGACAAACAGCAGCTATTCGATGATATTTGTGCCTGCAAATGATACTGAAGGGTCGCCGCAGTTGGCACCTTTCAGCTTCAACAGCACACTCAAGAATTTGTTGTATAATTCAAACAATGGTTTGTTGAGTTTCACGACTGGCAGCCATCTGTACTTCTACAACTTGACGCAGATCGAAACGATTGCTGATGTATCAATGCCAAAGAATGCGACCAACTATGATGTAAACTCAATGTTGTACTTTGAGAAGGACAACTCCATGCTATTTTGTGGTGCCATGGACTTTAGCAAAGATGGCAGGGAATGCTCTGGAACCTGTTTGTATGGTCTTTCTGAAGGTTCTTGGTACCCCTTAGAATTGAATTCTGAAAAGGGTACAATCCAAGGAAATGTCACCAAGTGTTTGTTGCAAGACGAGGATTTGTTGTATGTCTCAGGAAACTTCACCTATAAGAAGAAGGAATACAACCTTATGTCTGTGAACATGACGACTGGAAAACTTACAAATAAGTTTGAGTTTGATTTTGAAATAGGAACCGTTATGGACTTCAACGTTGATGCATCCACGAGTTCTATTTACTTGCAAACAGAAAAGCATCCCGAGGTGGTATACTTCCAGAACTATGCAAACGACAGCAAGTGGTTGAATGTGACGTACACTGAGGACATACAGAGCTTTATGGTCTTGAGCACTGCATCTAAGAAGCGGGATTTGTACGAGAAGATGAGTTTGTTGGCCTTGGGCGACAGTGGGAAGGGGTCGATTTACAACAGCGGCAGCTGGGAGCCTTACTTCCAATTGTCTGCCACTGATATTTCCCAAGACACCGAGCATGTGTTCTTTGGAAACAAGGACGACTCCAGAAGCTTGGTTTCAAAAACACAAACGCCGCTCTCTGACCTGCTAAAAGTGCTGGAGGAGAACAAGAAGAAGACCCATGGGGTGGTGAAAACAGGATATGTTGTGTTGTTTGGGTTGGCGATGTCGACTTTGACTATAAGCTGCATTGCGCTGGCGTGCTCGGTCCTGTTCTACTATGTGCACATGCGCAAGCAGGCGAGACTGAACGAGTCGAGCTACAGACTAGACAAGATGTTTGAAGACAACCTCGAGTCGAAGATGATCCGGAACGTGCCTCCTGAGGAGTTGATGAAGAGTCTATCTTAGAGTTACATATATATTCTGCGGCGAGTTTAACTTTTGGTGTTATCTGTACTTATCCAGTTCCCTTGCGAACACCGAGTCTGTGTAGAAGGTGTTTATATCGGAAGTCTTGGACGTGCATATGGCGGCTATGACCTGTTTATTGTCTGCCTCCAATGCATTTTCGTCCAGAGCCCCCCTCCACTCTCTAAGGGAGAGCAGTGCATTGAGCGATACCTTTCTGTGCTGGGCCTTGTGCCCATACGCCACGGAAATTCTGTCCATAAAGAACCCCCTAGCGATGCCGTGGCCACTGTCCCCGGATATCCTGTGGAGGATGAACTCGTAGATCCGGATGAAGTCCTCGATGTAGTTGCCTGCATGACAGACGGTCTCGATGATGGGGACGAGGAGGGTGACAAACTCGTAGTCGAGGGCAAACTCGTTCAGGGTCGCGTACAGGTCCCCAATGGTGACTGAGTGGTCAAATAGCTTGTTGTACTGCTCCATGAGAAAGATCTGTTTATGGTACTGTGCGACCTTTGTCATGCTGTTGTATCTGTTGAAGATTACAGAGTCATCAACCTCCGCTTTGCACTGAACAAGACTCTTGTTCGACTCACGAGTATTGGCGTTTTTTTTGAGCAAGTTCATCACAGCGAGTTTTCTGTATTTGTGGAACTTCTCGAACTTCTGGGCAGCGGTCAGGGACTCGTAGTTACGTTCTTCTTCTTCAGCCTCAAGCTTCTTTTGCTGTGTCTTCTTGCTGTCAGAGTCCGACGTGAACGACCACAGCTTGCTGATTGACTTTGACAGTATGTTGGTTTGCTTGTTCTGGAGCGCTTCGTTGTAGGAAAGGAAGGTCTTGTCAAAGTACTTGTTGAGAAACAACTTCTGAACATTGGCGTTGAAGTCCGCAACCGTTTCCTGTTTGATGTCCCTTGCTAAGCAGTCAACAAAGTAAGTGTTTCTGATTGTCTTCATAAGGTTTATCACCACACTGTGTTTCTTTACTGAGTCGTTTGTGTAGTTGAACACAAACAACGCCAGGTTGGAAAAGTATTTATTGTATCTGTTCAATCTCTCAACGCAAATGTCCAACAGGGTGTGGAATATCTCTGAAGTGTCCTCAACATCCGCGTTTTGTTCAAAAATATCGTCTATGTTTTCTATTTGTATGAGAACAACCAGCTTGCTGTCTATGGTGCTGTATAGCAACTCTATAATAGGTCCTTTGATTTGGTGTATGAAATAGTTAATTCCTTCAGGATGTGTGCTGCCTTTGTTGTTTGTATAGTAGCTGAGGACAGCCTTCTCAAAGGCTTCTTTGTGCAGTAGGTCCACTTCCTTGTTTGATTTGTGTTGGAAGGTCTCGATCGCGTTGATATCGTCATCGTTGCTTAGTAATGTGAATTGGGTTGTTCGCTGTTTCAACTCCTCCAGGATTAGGTCAGGGATTATGCTGTTGGTGCTTGAAACGTGTTTGTTACTAGACCATATTGAGCTCATGATGTTATTTGCTTATATTTGTGCTAGATGAATGTAAAAGATCCACTCTATGATGCTTCTCGGTTTTGTTTGTAAACCCATCACATCTATATGCGTATAATAATTATTATCAATATCATTATTATTTTTTTTGTTTTTTTTTTTTTGCTTGGATTTCTGCTGCCTAGTTTAGTGAACATTTTTTTTTTGTTGTTTTAAAATGTTTTTTAATCTCCGAAGAATCTTGACTTATTATTTTTGTTTTCTGATCTGTGTTATATCCGATATTTGTTGATTGATAACTGGACCCATAAGTCACGTGCTGGATACATCATATTGTTGCATCATTTTGATCATTGTTTCATATTAACAAAAAAAAAAATAAAAGGAGCCAATCAAAGGGAGATTGCTCTATTTAAAAAAAAAATCACCAGTGATTTCTTTTAAAAGATAACACAGATCTTGATAAGCATTTATATTTTCTCTTGGAAAATCACCATTAATCATCGATAGCAACTTTATCATCTTCTTAAAAAAAAAAAACAAACCAGCAAGACTAAAAGCTATGGACCGCATACCATCTAGATGTTTCTGTTTATTCCCACATGTATGATATAATCCTTGTCAAGTATTTCATAGCAAAGTAGTGGGACCCATAAAGTCTCTCCAAAAGAAATAAAGAAAGAGATCAGAAGTTAACGTGCGTGAGATATTTTTATTTTTTTAGTATCTGCACATTAACACAAGTCATCAACGTTTGAATAAAAAAGACCTAAAGCCCTATATCGTCTGTATTCTCTTGATTAAATACACAACTGTGTGTATTTAATCAATCCCATTTTGTTTTTTGGTTTTATTTCTTTTGTTGTTTTGTTGGTGTTTGCCAAAAAAAGTGCGCACTTTTTAGTTTTGCTTTTGGGGTTCAGCAACAATACATGGGCCAAAACACACCACAGTGTCGCGTAGTTAAACTTAAAAAAAAGAGGCTATCAGTAAAAATAAATAAGCCTGGGCCACTGCAGTTCATGTCTCAATTCAAAAAGCAGAAGTCAGTGCTCGCTGATAACAACCGTATGTGATTAAGGTGAATGGGTGCTGTGATGATATGGAAGTCAGCACTTGATTGATATGTCATCGACAAAAAAAAAAAAAAAAGTAAAAGGAAAAGTGCTAAGGTTTGAATATCTACACATATATAATAACAATGTATAGATGTTGTAGAAATATTAATTTGTAAATCACTAACTCTTCAAAAGAAAGTAAAATCACTAACTCTTCAAAAGAAAGTAAAATCAATAACACCACACAATAATGTCTTCTCAAACTGCCACAAGACTTCTCGAACCTAAAGACGGGTATGCTATCGTTGTGGGATTCTCCGCCTTCTTCTGTATCTCCATGATCTTTGCCTCCTTCTGTCTGAAGAAGTACAAAAAAGAGGTGATGACTTCAGAAAACTTCGCCACTGCGGGCAGATCCATCGGTAAGTTCCTGTCTGCCTCATCCGTTGTATCGTCATGGACATGGGCATCCACCCTGCTGACCTCATCCGCTCTGACATACCAAAACGGTATTGGGTCCGCCTACGCATACGCCGCGGGTGCTGCTTTACAGCTGGTTTGTTTTGCTGCCCTTGCTGTTGCCGTCAAAATCAGAGCCCCTAATCTGCACACCTACCTGGAACTGGTCAGAGTGAGATATGGAAAAATCACACACATTGTCTTTATCATATACGCCCTAATGACCAACATCCTGGTCACTGTCATGCTGGTCACAGGTGTCATCGACTCCATAAACGTGATCAGTGGTGCAAACATCGTCGGAATTGCCTTCTTGCTGCCTCTGGGTATCCTTTGCTACACCTTCTACGGTGGTCTGAAGTCAACTTTCTTAGGTGACATGTCACATACCATCATTGTTGTCATTGTCATCCTGATGTTCTTGTTCAAGGCATACTGCATGGGCTCCAAGGATCCAATCACTGGTCTGGGAACTCCTTCCTTGGTCTATGAAGCATTAAAAAAGGCCTCCGCCATCAACCCAGTTTCAGGAAACAGAGACGGTGAAATGCTAACCTTCCACTCCAAGCCTTCCTTCATCTTCTTTGTCATCAACATTGCCGGTAACTTCGGTACTGTCTTCTTGGACCAGGGTTACTGGAACAAGGCCATCTCCACCTCTTCTGAAAACGGCCAAGTCTTCTACGGGTACTACCTGGGCTTCGTCTCATGGATGGTCATCCCATTGGCCATGGGTACCGGTGCTGGTCTGATCTGTAAGGCTCTTGAGTTGTCTCCAAACTTCCCAACCTACCCAAACCCAATGTCCTCTGACCAGATCTCCGCTGGCTTTGTTGTTCCATTCATGGCTCAAACACTGCTTGGAAAGAACGGTGCATATGCTGTCATGATCATGCTGATCTCATGCTTCTCATCCGCTTTGTCCGGTGAGTTGGTTGCTGTTTCTTCTGTCTGTGCTTATGACATCTACAAGGTCTATATCAATCCAAAGGCTACTGGTAAGCAGCTGATCAATGTCACCCACCTGGCATGCATTGTTTTCTGCTTCTTGCTGATCTGCTTTGGTATTGGTCTGCACTATGGGGATGTTGGTATGGGCTGGATCTACGAGTTCATGGGTGTTATCATCTCCTCATGTGTTTTGCCAGCTGTTTTGGTTCTGTTCTGGAAGGATATGAACATCTACGCAGCCACTATTTCTCCTATCATTTCCACTTTGCTGGCTGTAATGGGCTGGATGTCAAGTGCCAAGGGCCTATACAAAACCGTCAATGTCAATACTCTGTTCTACGACAACCCAATGCTGATTGGTAATCTAATATGTTTGCTAGGGCCGTTGATATTCATTCCAATCTTCCAAATCGCATTTGGAAAGCAAAACTTCAACTTCAAGGCCTTTGAAACTGATATCAAGAGAGATGACGACGATGAGGAAATCCTGAGTGCTGAATTGGACATTGCCAAGAGCATCAAAAGCAACGTCAACATCAATGCCAACGAGGATACCAACTCCGAAGAGGACTTAGAAAAGAAGAACCTGCAGCCAATAGCCTCCGTCACCTCATACGCCAACGACATACCAAGAGAGACTCTTGAGAAAAAAAAGCAGGAGAACATGGCAATGCTGAAGAAACTATCCAAAGTCGCCAACTGGGCCGCTCTCTTCTTCTGCCTGGCTCTGTGTGTAGTCTGGCCAATGCCAATGTACGGCATCAAGGGGTACATCTGGTCTAAGCAATTCTTCACCGGCTGGGTCATTGTCATTATCATCTGGATGTTTATTTCCTCATTCATTGTTGTCTTTGGACCTCTCTACGAGGGTAGAAAGAGTATTTGGTTTGTTTTGAAAGCCCTGTACTGGGACATCACTGGCCAATCCGAGAGATTGGGCCAGTACCAAATCGATCATCCAGAAGAGCTTCTGGCTGTACAATCCCAAGTCGACAAGAGAATGTATGAAACCAGCGACCCTTTGGAGAAGAACATCGATGCCATTATTGAATGATTATATTTATGCCTGAGCTTCTTTTTTGTTTAATTTAAAAAATTGTTAATATTTATTACGTTCACGTGTAGCTGGTTTATTTGAATTTTTCATTGTTCATTTTTTTCTTTTTTTCTTAGTATTGCGATTTATTTTTTTTTGTTTTTTTCCTTCCTGTGTGCAACTAAATCAAAACCAAAAAACAAAGAACCAGATACAAAAAAACACCAAATGGCTAACAACGTTCTTGATAAGTACTATCACTATCAGCAGAAAAGCAGCTCTGCTTTGCTCGGGAAAAAGGTCCAGAAGCCCTTCGGTGCTAAAGCCCAAAGGTCTCTCTATCTTAACTCTAAAAATGAACAGCTCATAAAAGACATAGAACTCAAGCTGATACCCTCATTGAAAGTCATAAGTCTTGTATCCACCAAAATGCACCACGAAGTAGAGGAATTCAACACTCAAAAAGAAAACTACAAAGCATCATTGAGAAAATACAACGACGCTGTCAACAAGGAACTAGAGAAACAACGAGTCATACAGGAAAAGAAAGAGAAAGAAGAAGCCCTGAAGAAGCAGCAGGAGGATGAGAAGGAAAGGGAGTTGATTGCCAAGAAGGAAGAGGAAAGACTGGAAAAGCTGAAGGAGTCTGCAAAATTCATGTACTCGCCGGTAAGAGTAATGGAGGAGTTTGAGGCCAACAAGAAGAGAATCAGCGAGATTGAGGAAACAGTCAAGAAACCGGTCGAGTCCTCAGCCGACTTGAAGCAGGTTTATGCCCAAAGAAGACTGATCAACCCAACCTTTGGTCAGCTGACCAACAGCAGAAGACAGCTTATAGAACTAACCCAAAAAGTCACCCAATACATCAGCCAAACAAAGGTGCAGCCACTGGCGTACCAGTGGATCCTGAACTTCACTGCAAAGGCTCTCTGCAAGCAGGCGGAGCTTGAGTGTAGAGTGAAGCCGGAAATGGCCATTCCGCTTGCTGAGATGGCGCACTTGCTGGGCGGCCAGTTCCCTGAACTCATACCTCAGTTTTTGATTCCTAGACTGATCAAGAAGTGTCCGGTTATTCTGGGATTCATGTCAAACGACAAAAAAGACATGGGGTTCAAGGTGAAGGATCCTCAGCACCCAGAAATGAAGTCCGTGTACATGGAGAGAATGGATGGGTTGCTGGCTTTCTACAGCATGCTGTGTAAAACAAGAAACACCAATGATATCACATTGGACTTGGTCTGGAAGATGGTCACCAGATGGGCAAACAGAAACATCAAGGCACTGGACGGAGACCTGGTATTTGGCTCACTGGTCACTGTGCTTGAATGCTGCGGTAATGAGTTTGACCAGAGATACGGCAAACAAGCCAACAAGCTTATTAACATCTTTTTGGTAGGAGACTTCAAGCAGGAGTTCTCGTCCTTGGTGAACTGGAAGAGACTCATGATCATGGTTGAGGACAAGATTGCCACAGGCAGATACAAGTCGTTCCCTGATATGCGGAATGATTAAAACTATGTAATTGACAATCATGAACGATTATTTTTTTTGATGTGTTTACGCATTTAACAATTTTTCCGTGCGATCACCGGATTTCTCTTATATATAAAAAAATATGTGTCTGGTTTTTTTCAAACAAAAAAAAACATGCAATCTGCATGTTATAGTGAATAAAAAAAGGCTTAGCAAAACCATATAACACCCCACCCAACAATGAAGAGCATACAAAAAAGAGACTGCGACCTGCTGATTGAAGATAAACCAGTTGAAGCACCATATCCTATCAGGTTACCCTACCAAGAAATCAAGGTTGGGTTTGGGAGAGGATCTTCTGATTTGAACTGCCCTACAGCCAACATAGACATACCAAAAGATAACGATGACTTGAATGCAAACTTGCCTACAGGTGTCTACTTTGGGTTCTGTAAACTGAGACCAAACAGCCACAACATGGAAAGGTGCAAACAGAAAAGAGCCCAGAACGACAACAGCGAAGTTGAAATCAACAAGGGGATCCATTTGAAGGAGGAATGTGAGGTTGACACACAATTACCATGCGTTTTGAGTATAGGCTACAACATCACCTACGACGACAACAAAATTAAGTCGCGCTCCCTGGAAGTGCATGTTCTAAAGAAGTTCGAACACAAGTTCTATGGGGCTGAAATGCAGCTGACCATATTGGGCTACATTAGACCGGAGATCAAATTCAACTCCTTGGATGAGCTTATGGAAGGCATAGAAACCGACAAACAAGTGGCCAGTGAAATCTTAACATGGGATTCATTCCAAAATATATAATTGTTATTTTCCCCTCCTGTATCATTGATTAATTACTAATTTTTGCGATTGCCTGTATATCTCATATGCGGACTTCATGTCCCCTATTGAAGACAGCCACTTTATGTATAACGACCAAATGATTTTGTTGTGCGACAGACTTGAGGAAAGTAGAGCCCTTTGGAATATCAGCATTATGTAGAACTTGTCTTTTGAAATCTTCTTTCTTCCGAGCTTAGAATTCATTGCGTGGTTTATGTACAATACCCATGTTTGAACAAATGAAGGGTTCAGAGGAATTTTGGAAGATGTGTAGTACTGGTTGCTTTGCTTGAAAATGGTCAATGGAAGCTCAAAGCTATTGTAAAGCCTCATAACCTTCGCTTCTACTTTCTTGTACATCTTTTTGTATACTTTGTCGATCTTGAACTTTGCAAACTGAAGCTTTTCCCTAGGCTTCAACATTTTTGGTATCTTTTTGTCAAACTTCTTCATGTCACAAAAGAATGCCAACTGCTTGATGTCTGAAACTGAGGCAAGCTCTTTAAACCATAGTCTGAAATTGTAAGCAAAATCATAAATGGGGTTTTTGAGCAATGTCCTTAGTTTCCCAAGGTATATCTGGGGATTGCTTGTATAATTTTTTTTCAAGAAGAGAAGGTATAAATTCCAAAATGGCTGAGAGTAAAAATGCTTGCCTATGTACATTTCTGCCTTTTGAAATGTGTGCAAGATGTGCTTATTACTTAACTTGAATTCATCCTGATTCTTCACAATGATTTTCAAATAATTGACCCATAACAGCAACGACCTATTATTCATCGCCTTCATGTTGTTTTTGTAAACAATGTGGAATTGGCCTACTTCATTCTGCTCCAGCTTGAAATTCGCATATTCAATGACATAGTTTTCAAGGTAGGGAAATACTTCAAGCATAGACTTATATGTTGTATTGAGTAAGCTTATGACGTTGGTTCGCAATTCTTTATCGAATTTTTGTTCATCGTTCAACTGGAATCTTTTGCTACGGTAATATGTTTTTAGAATATGGTTTAATAAAGCTTCCCAGCTATTTAATGATACAGTGTTATTTTCCAATACTGAAATGAGCGACCTAAGTCTAGTATCCTCTTCCAGTAGACCCATGATCTTTAGATATTTGGGGTTATTCAGTGTGCTTTTGATTTTTTTTTTGGAACATAAACCCAAATTTGAATTTGAGATTTCAATGGCATGCAAGGAAGAATGTTTTATATCCGAAGAACCCAAACATTGAGAGCAAAAAAAAAACAGGATTTTAAAATAAATAAGTTTGAAAAAAAATCGTAACAATTAGCTAGTAATAATCTATAATTTGGACTTGACCCAGCCTTCTAATCCACCTTTGACAATGATCTCTTGTAGATTCTTACTCAAGGAACCGACTTTGTTGGTCAAAACAACTTCGCCTTTGTCATTGGTAACGGATACTACAGACTTTTCGATGTTCCAGTTGATGTGGTAACCAGTTCTCTTAGTCAAAGCAGTGTTGCTTTCATTTGCATATTTGTTTCTTAGCAACTCAATCAGGGAAGGTAATTCAAGAGTAAGTAGAGCATTGTTTATGGAGTTTCTGAAGAAGATATTGGAGAAGGATCCAGCAACAACCAATGGAACACCTTTAGCTAAAATGGCAGTAGCAGCTTGTTCTCTGGAGGAACCAGTACCGAAGTTGAATCCGGAAACAATGATGTCGCCTGGCTTGACAAGGGTTTGGAACTCAGAATCGTAATTTTCCATACAAACTTCAGCCATTTTTTCCTTGGAAACGTAGTCTTCATAAGTGTACTTACCTGGGTAAATACCATCAGTGTTGATGTTGTCTTGATCACAGAAGACCAGTTCACCTTTAATTTCTTTAGGGAATTCAGGCAACATTTCCACAGTGGCTGCAGCAGCATCAGATGCACTGGCTTTTTGTTGGACGATCTCAATAATGCCTTCTGGGTTATGATCAATTGGCACATCGTTAGGCACAGCCATTTTACCCTTGATTGCTGAAGCAGCAACAACAGCTGGGGAGGCCAAAAAAGCCTTGGCGTCTTTGGATCCCATTCTTCCCTTGAAGTTTCTGTTGGTAGCAGAAACACCAACTTCACCTGGTTCAAGTAAACCTGTACCTAAACCGATGCAAGGACCACAGCCACTTGGTAGAGGGGTACAGCCAGCATCAATTAAAGTCTTCCATGTTCCATTTTGTTCAGCTTGTTTTTGGATGGTCTTGGAGGCAGCAGCAATGTACATCTTGACACCATCAGCAATTTTGGTGTTTGGTCCATAATCATTGAAGACCTTAGCAGCAGCTTCTAAATCTGACAATCTGGAGTTAGTACAGGAAACTAGGTATGCCTTGTCAACCTTCATTTCAGCTAAGTTGCTGACTGGTTGAGATATCTTGACAGAGTTAGGACCGGCTATGTAGTGAGTTAATTTGGACAAATCAAGTTTCAAGACCTTAGCGTAGCTGGCATCAGAGTCAGCTTTCAAAGATTCCTTTTCAAACAAAGTTTTGAACAAATCAGATCTCTTAGAGAACGGATGTTCTTGATCTTCGTACTTTTCTTTGTACCAGTTCTTCAAAGTTTCATCTACAGCAAAAACACCTGATAGAGCACCCCATTCAGTGGTCATGTTAGCAATGGTCAATCTTGAGTCTATAGGAATTGAGGCCAAAGTTTCCTGAGAGCCAGTGAATTCTATACAGTGATTTAAAACTTCATCGTTATTGAAAATACCACACAGGGAGACGATGATATCTTTACCAGACAATCCATGGGGAAGTTTTCCAATCAACTCAACTTTGGCAACTGGTGGAATTTGCCACCAAAATTGGCCAGTGGACCAGATACATGCAGCATCGGTTCTGACAACAGGTGTACCCAAACAACCAATACCACCGTAGGTGTTGGAGTGAGAGTCAGAAGCAACGGCCAAGGTATTTGGAAAGGCGTATCCGTTTTCAATCATGATTTGATGCCCAATACCATCACCAGCCTTATAGGTCTTCTTGTGCAAACCATGCTCTTCAGAGAACTTGGCTATGTTAGAGTACTTCTTCAAGTTGGATTCGGATTTGTTTTGAACATCATGATCAATGGTCAAAACTACTTGATCCTTATTTTTGATTTCTGTTGCACCTAAACCTTTGAATTTTAAGGCTACCGGCCATGAGTTGTCATGGGTCATCACATGGTATGGAGACACACTAACGTAATCACCAGAGTGTAATTCAGAGTTGGCTGGCAAATCGACAGAATACTTTTGAACGATTTTTTCAGTCAAGTTTTGCGCTAGAACCAAGCTTGATAAGGAAAAATGTCTGTGACTTTTGTTTGATAAAGATTTTAATTGTAAATTTCTCAACATTTATGAATTGTTGTTTTTTTGTTTGGTTATATTTCTACTATCTTTCAATCTTTTTTCAGAAGTATTTCGACAGAAGATTTACTTTTTTTAAATAGCTGGGAGACTTGCTTTCCAATGAATCAGAGATGAATCATACAGAAACAAAAAAATGTGTTTAAAAACTGCCTCTGTTTTTATAAATTGGCGCACTCAAATTCCCGTCGCAATTTGTTTACAACAATCCAGTCAGCATGTTTTTTTTTAATGGCTCTGCTATTCAGCTATGTCGGGGCATAAATCCGATTGCAGCCAGTATTACTAGATTGATCAACAGAGAACTTCAGGCAATCGGATTTAATCGATAATTTAAAAGGAAAACATCAAAATGTATTCAGTAATTCAGTTGTATATAAGCTAGTCTTGTTTAACAGTCTTCGATTCTTTATTTACAGGTTCTTCTTCACCATTACAAGACAAAACTATAAGAATCCATGAAGTCAACCACGAACATGAGACCACCGGCCATGTCCAGCAGCTCATGTTATCCCATGAAGAAATCATCACATTAAATACGTTCCAGCTCCACTTGTCTTGGGTAAAGCTGTACATAAAGAATATAGCAACAAATGGATTGGATACCAAAAGAAGCGCTCTTTGTCTTATCTTGGATATGTTCTTTTCAACTGCTAAAGCCATTGGATAGGCCAATACACCCATACCAAAGCACAATCCGAAGTTCAAAGCTAGTAGCAAAGTCAATGCCAAGCTGAAGTGCATAAAGGCAATGGATTGCATCAATCTTTTAGTCTTGTGCTTAGGCTTATAGATTTTGTCGCTTGTGAACAAAAAGAATACTTGTAAGATCAAGATAAACTTTCCTTGCTGAATAGTGCTCAAGTTTCTATTTTGAATTAGAGTTATAAATTGTCTGTATAACAATGAAACAACCAAAGAAACAACATATAGAACAAAGGCTTCAATACTTTGAATATTGATCAGTGTTTCGTTAGCAGTTAAAAGCCCAGTTTGAACAATCGAGTCAATAGACATGGATGCATATGAAACAGACAACAATATGGCCGAAGGAATGTAGTTAGCTATAGACACAAATAATTTTGGAGATAGAAGTAAGTAGAAAAAGAATGATTGATGAAACTTTTCCAACAAATTGTTCACAGATCTGGTGACAGCTTCTGGTATTCTTCCAAAAGTTGTTATATCGCTGTTTCCACCGTGACCAATGGCCTTCAAAGTTATGGCTTGTATTCTCCATCCACTGAACGCCTCGTGACCTTTAAGAGGTTCTAAACCAGCCAAGGCCATCTTTTGTATTCCTACGGCAATGTGTTGCAATCTGTTTGAGAACTCATTTGATGGCTTGCTGAAACTACTCATACCATTTATGGAAACTTTGACACCCTCATTTTCAGCCACATGAATAGCGGTGTTTAGCATATCCAAATTAGGTAAACCACCGTTTAATCCAATGTATTCAACATCTAAGTGGTCAAAAGAATCTGAATCCATTGCATAGTCTAAGATCATTGCAGTTTCAATGCTACCACCAGTTACTTTCAAATCTTTATGGTAACTTTCAACCCAAGCTCTCATATCGTATCCAGGTGTTTCTGGAATGACCAAAATAATATTTTTAGACCAAACAGGCCAGTTTGAGAAGAATTTTGTTAAAGCAACAGCAACTGATACACCACCAACGTTGTAGTTGTTTTCTGAGTTGTACCATGGAGCAGCAATCAACATTGCTTCTGTGCCATCAGATCTTTGGCCATTCAAAACACCGTACAATACTTCACTTTTGATACCGTTGTTGAATGCTGAGTCGTAGTCTGTTTGGAACAGATCAGTTTCTAAACCAAAGTCATCCAACCAGTTTTTGATAATTCTATTTCTTACATCCAAGTTCCATATTTTTAGGTCAGCTATTTCGTTTCTAAATCCCCTAAGAATATTCCACTCTGTTTCTCTGAATTGTGAGTAAGCTTGGTTTGGCATCAATGCGTTTTCACTTATGTATGTGTTTCTGAAGCTGCCATCCATGGGAACAAACCCAAAAATTAGAGCAACACTGATGACAAGTAGCAGTTTGGATAGAGCAGGAAGTATCTTCAGTATCTTCCATATTACACCAGACTCAGAAGCCTTGTTTATAAGACTTAGTAACAAGGACATTGCTTATGGAGGTTTTGGTTTCGATGTATTTGGTGTATATATTTTTTTTGGTGTCAGAGGGGCAAAAAAAGTAGAATTGGAAAAACAAACAAGCAAAAAAGGCCAACTGGCCTTGTTTTTACCTGAAATCTATTTTCGTAGAATAAACAAAACACGTGACCCTTTATATCTAGGGTTTCCCTTCCAACAAAAAAATAAATAGGTATATTTATAGCAGATTTGCTAAAATAGATACGACAAACACTTCAATGTTATCATTATAGGGAGTGTTTCCACACAAAATAGTGACCTAGATGGTAAACCAACAAAAACTATATTAAATCAACATAGAAGCATATATCACATAATACAATGGCAAGTTTGGACAATATATTTTCTGGTCTTTTTAAAACCAAGAGTGTGTTTGTATACAACTGGATATTTTTAGCGGCGTTCCTAGTAATAGTTATTGCTATTATTTTCTATGCATACTACATGAACAGACTGTTTGCATTTGTGATTACAAAAGTATTGAACTTCTTCTTGTTTAAAAGGTTCCATGTTATAGTCGATATCGAAGCTTTACACATTTCTTTACTATTCGGAACCATTCAATTCAAAAACTTGGCTGTGATTACAAAAGACTCTACAGTCTCCATAGTTCAGGGTACTTTCCAATGGAAGTTTTGGATGCTTAGATCTTGGCTATCGTCAAATAATCACTATGAGCAAAACTTAGACCAAGAGAAACAATACGGCAAATCATCCTTTTCAAAGGACATATACAAACTTGTGAAGGAATCAAGGAACTTCATCAATATAGAAGGTTTGGAAATTTTCATTTACAATAACACAAGCGCATATCAAAGAATATTCAATGATGTAATGACAGAAAGAGATAGAGAAATCTTAATGGAAAAGTTTCCAGGGTTGTCATATATATTCAGCAATGAGCCAGATGCTAAAAAAAAAGAGCCTTGTAAAATGGAAACACAATACTCCAGCAAGAAACATTCTGTTTATAATGTATCACTGATAGACCAGTTGTTGGATTCTTTTCTTCCATTTGTTATAAATATTAAAAAAGGCTCTTTGGTGATAGGTTCATCAGCTACTGAATACTTACTGGTGACACACTGGAATCAGTCGCAAACTCTTTTGCATGGTATAAAGTCGGAGAATAGTTTAGATTTATACCAGATAAGATTAAACACACTTCATGAGAACTTGAATGTGAGCTTAAGTCCAAATCCTTTATACAAAAACACAGAAGACATTGATTTATCCCAATTTTCAAATGTATTCTTAAGAAACGGAAGAAATTTGATCAACTTTGTCAAACATAAAGTTTCTCAAAGAATCAATAAAATAGGAGCCAAAAATAAAAAAATTAAAACGGCTATGGTGAGTCAAAGCACGGAATGGAGGGGATTGTCTATGTACGTGAATATGATGAGCAATGAAAAAAAACGAGATGATGTGGCTGATCTTCATGAAAAGACGTATGCAGATAATGACCAAACCACTGCTTTGCCATTTGTAGAGGAGTATGCAAAATACTCCACATTACTGGAATGCACCCATCTATCCCATGTCTACTACTTTGATATTCCTGGCTATATTCCAGACGCTGTCACTCCTACACTAACAGATTACCAAGGACCGGAAATTGGTAATAGTGGAAGTGCACCTGAAATGAGACTAGACATCTGTCTATCAGACTCTCAAATATTTATTGGGCCTTGGGCTTACAGAAATCTTTTTCCAATTATTAGATTGTTGTTTCCAACTCACACAAGAGACAATGAAATTCCAAAAATGCTAATTCCTGGGGACAGAAGGAACTACACCAGGTTCAAGCTTTTCATAGACATCCAGGAGAATTGCAACTTTAGAATTCCTACAAGAGAGCAAAGCAAAGATAGTGAGTTTATGTCTGAGGCTGAATTATTTCAAAAATCCAAAATGAATGCAAATATTGATGTGCCTTTGTCAACAAAGTTGATCCGTCCATATGGGTGGATTGATTTGGAAGTGTCTCAAGGAACTTCTTTCTTTTTCGACTTTAATTACTATCCTATTGACGGCCAGAACAAGAGTTTGTATAGTGTTGATCTATTGGAACCAAAGATAACCACGAGTGTAAACCATGAACTTCTATATTCAGCAGACTTCCATAGTTTCATTTGGGAATCCATTGCACCATTGGTGCGTGAGGAGACTATTATGAACTTCATCAATCAATCCGTTAATAACTCAAAATGTAATTTATTGAGAGAGCATATCAATTTATTAACCGATTTGATTAGTGACTTTGGGGTTCCGTTTGAAAAAGTTAGCTTGGAAGACCAATATCAAGTCTTTGCTCCACAAGATTACAACTTTTCATGGATATTCAAAGACGGTTATAACTTAATGGTTGCTGTAAATGATGAGAATATCTTGAATTCGGTTGCTGATTATGAAGACAACAATATTATGTCTTTTGTTGGAGATTCTAGTGAAGTGGAAATTAACATACCATTCCAAATGTTAGAACAAACATCCAATAATATTGATTTCAGCCTAAGCACTAGATTTTATGAGGTTTGCCTAAACACTCCCGCTTATAGCACAATTGAAGGGTTTTCAGAAAATAACAGAATTGCCAGAGGAAGAGATTTAGAAGTTTCTGGACACTATGAGTTTTTCAATGAGTTAAATTTTGGAAATATTGATAATTTAGAGCTAATTTTTAATACAGAGGAACTAAATGTTCTCTTTTATGGATTTGTTATCAAATATTTTACCAACTTTTACGAAAATCTGTTCGGTGAAACTTCAAGATTTAAAACAGCTGATGAATTCCAAGAGCAAATATTCCAAAATACAGAACGTATATCAGATCTTTTCTCTGTGTTTTCTACCAAAGTGGATGTAAACAATTTGAACGGGGATATCAACAATAAAAACAACACATCCAGTGATGTGAGCATCAGCGATAAGTTCTCAACTACCTCTAAAGGAGGCAAATATGATGACGAAGATGATCAAATTACGTTGACTTTGAACAAAGAAGACTTAAAAAGAACTGAAAACGAGCTGGATATATCTGTGAAATTTAATATCACAAGTGCAAACCTATATTTCCCTGAAAAACTTCTTTCTGTTGGTAATTGTTTAGGGCTCCATAGTGAGAATATGGAAGTTGATATAAGAGCTTTAGACTATTATTTTGATCTTCAAATCGATGCTGAGCCGATATACATAGGCGATCACACCTCAAACTCTGAATCAAAATCTGAGATGCTTTTAAACACAAACTTCTTCAACTCAGATATGATTGGTACGGAAGAGGGAATTTTGACCCATTTTAATTGTCATAACCATAGACTAGCAGGTCCAGTGCCACTAAATGACTCTTACTTTTCCAAATGGGATTTCTCTATTGGTAAGTTGATGTTAGACAGTAATTTCAGCACATTGAGCAAGCTTGTCAGAATCATTTTGAATTTTGACTTCAGCTTAGATGATTTTGATAATACATTGATGGTTGATAAGGTAATTTCTTCTCTTATGGAATTTGATTCATTTGAGATTGAAGGAATTGATATTAAGTTAAATGAAAATGATATCACCACTAAAATTGCTGTTGGCGATATCACATTTGATTATCAGGAATATGAAAGAAACGGCAACTCCACTCTTTCTAATGTGATAGTTGATCTTATAGATATTAAGTGTGAAAAGGGGGATGATTTGGTTTTTAACCTCCAAACATCGATTGATATGGAAAGGACTTTCACGTATTCTGACTACAGAAAGAGAAAAGAGAAACAAAAAACATTGTTAATCAAAAATGATGCTCCTTTCCACAGAATCTGGTTCTTCCTTCCAATTGAATTCAGAAACTATTACATTTATCAGAATTCATTAGGTTTCATTAAAACAGGCCAATCAATTCCCACCTTGCCAACTCCTTTAACTAATGAAACTGCTGATTCTATTATTGAAGATTATATCAATTTTGCAAGTGCAAAGAAGTTGACTTTGGAAGAAAAAAGACAAATTTTAAGAAGAAAAGCATTAGCCACTGAGACATTGGATCTTTATCCAATTGATAATACAAGCAATCAAGACGTTTTAGATGGTAAAAATAAAATAACTATGAAGCTGATATTTGGTAATCTTAAAGCGTACTTAGACATTGCACATGTAGACATTTTTAACTATTTGCTGGCAGAGTTTACTAAAAATGACTGTGAAGGTATGTTAGATGCTATCTACATGGACATTATCAAAAATTTGCACTTGAAGGAAAAAACAGAAGCTTCTGACAGAGAAGTTGACATAGTTGTTAACAGTTCTACACTTCAAATTGTGAATACAGCTTACTCTAAAGACAAATATGTTATGATAAACACTTCTCCTATTAACGCTAATATGGAAGAATTTAAAAGATTTGAGTTAAAAAACAACTCTATCATGAGTAGTGTCACTAACAAATTTAAGTTGACTACAAAGAGAATGAGTCTTGGCTTTCATGATGAGACTACTAATAATGTAGCCATGAACAATAACATAAAGTTTGTTTTAGACTCTTTTAACTACCAACTGAAAAATGACACCCAAAATGATGTGAAAAATTTTGAGTTTGGTACTTTTACTAATCTGCTAAACCTTCAAGAAATTGAGGCTTTGTTTGAAATGCTCACTCATAACATAGATGCTTTAAACGATGAGGCCAGTGTTTTCATGAGCAGAATAACAAATGTTCAAAATAGAGAAAAAGAGCTAGTTTTACAGTTGCTAACTGCTGGTAACCAATATGACATTGATTACGACCCGCCAGTTATAAGCAAATTGTCACCGATCGTTCGTTTGTCCACAACACACGTAAGAGAGAATAGATCCTGGAGAATATGTGCAAGATTGAAACACATTTTAAAAAATGTGCCAGAAGGGTGGAAATCAGACTTTATGAATCATGTTGCCAGAAATGAATTTACTCCAGATCTTTTGGCCAGAGAAAAATTCTTTGTTTCCTTTGAAAAATGGATTAATATCGAAAAGCAAATCACTGACAATACTTACTTTTACAGAAAAATATTTTTAAATGAGAGTAACGTTCACGAAGTTAAATCTCAATTTAACGAGACCTTTGAATTGTTCTTCAAATCGATCGTATTAAGAATATCTTCTATCCAAGATGGTGTTTCTGATAATATTGTTTTCAGAGGCTTGAAATTCAATGTTGGCAATGATCCTGTCAACGATAACAAGTTGAAGCTTTACTCAAATTTCAATTTTGTAGGAGGAAGAATTGGTCTAGGCACATTGCTACTATTGAAAATGAAAAGAGAGCTGCTGAAAGTGCTTGAATGGAAAGTTGCTGCTGAAAAGAATCCGGTCAATCCTGATGATTCTGCGGAAGTCAGCTTGGTAACCAATATTGATAAACTCATGAGTTTGTTATTAGAAATTAAAATTAAAAAGGTGAAATTAGATTTTGAACTAGAAAATCAAATTTTTGAGATTATCAATCATGATACAAAACTTGATATAGACATGAATGGAATAAATGATATTTCGGCAGGTCTTACCTCAGGGCTAAGTAATGTTGCATTCAAGAGAAAACAGTTGTGTTTGTTTAAAAGTTCTGTCTCTGATTTTAATATGGATATCCAAAAGATGTTCAATAAAAGTTCTCATAAAAACGAAATTCATATCAGTACTGAGGTCAATACTTTTAACTTTATAAACCCTGAAGATACAGTCAAAACAGTCTTTATTCTGGAAAATATTTATAAGACTTTCAAAAAACATAAAGTAAGTGTTAATGAACTGTTTGAGGTAAATAAAACGAAAAATATCAAAGAACCTCCTTTGGAACTTGAAAGCATAATTTACTATAAAGGTCTGGTCAAAAATTTGAAAACCAGCTATCAAGTCTTTGATCCATTGGTAATTGAAACAAAAACTTCAGATTTAACTTTATCAGTTGACAACGCTCATGATAAAATAAACATAATGTTCGATGTTGCCTCTTTTACTATTGATATTTCTTCTACTAACACGGTTTATCATTATCTGTTAGTAACAAAAAAGAAGCTGCATATTTTTGCATGCCTTATCAATGTTTTCAATGATGAAAAGTTAATTTGCAACTTGGATGTCAGTTTAAGTAGATGCAAATTCTTAATTTCGGACTTGAGATCGATAGGTGAAAAATTAGTAACAGATTTGATAAAGTTGACTGAGCAAGTTGATTTTATCAACAGTAAACTGGACGCATATAATTTGACTAGTTCTTCTAAGGCAACAACAAAGACTCAGGAAGGCGATTCAAAAATATTATTTAATATTGGTGTGACATTGGACTATATCGGTTTGCTATTTGACTACTCTGCACAGCAACTTATTTGTGAAATGACCAAGACTGTACTAGGCATGAAAAATTATAGCTATCGCGATGGTAACTTAAAGATGACTGTAAGTTCTTTATGGTACTTTGCGATAGACTCTTTATCTGCTTCTATAAATGACAAAATTCTTGACCAATCTCAATCAAGTATATTTGATACGTCATTTTCTGGGTTTGTTTCAGAATCAGATGTTAAGGGAAAATTGGATTTCAATTTGGAAAGTAAATTCTTTAACATCATGTTTACACCTTACTCACTTGTTAAATTGATATGGTTTACCAACCAGTTTGAAAACATCAACAACATAATGCATAGAGATGGGCTTTTTAAATCAAATACTGTGAAAACAAATTTGGAGGAAGATCAACTGTCCAGTGTCGCCATTTTGCTGAAAAGGTTCAACAAGATTGAGTTTGTTTCGAAAAACCTTTCTTTGGGATGGATTTACTCAAACCAAAGTGGTAATGAAAACAACTGGACAGAAAATGGTTTGCTGTTTGGCTATGAGTCTTTGAGTTTAAACCATCTTGCCAAACAAGGTGAAATTGCTTTAAACGGATCATTCTTCGGTGTAACTCCATTTTCCAAATCTTACAACTTCTACAACGTCATAAAGTCAAAGAATTTCATAAATTTTGTTGAACTTTCAATTTTAAAACTTGAATATAGACATAGCACACAAAGTAGTGACAATTTAAGAAACCTGGCTATTGAAGTTTTTGGTAACGACATTGAAATGTTCCTTGGTGAAAATATTGCTTTGGTAGTTGAACACGTTTTAGAATCTGTTTATGAATTTAAGAGATTGGAGAGTAGATATATCAACAAAAAGCCAGTTGTTAAAAAATTCGATGCTGTTAACCATGTATCTGATAATATCAAGTTGTTTGAATCGTTAGGATTCTATGAGATTAAGTGCAGTGCTTTGTTTTCTGGTGGTTATTGCAGTATATTAACCCACAAAGATTTCTTGGAATCTAGGAAACCAACAATTTTCTTGCATTCGCCAAAAGTAGCTGTTGATGTGTCTTATGAATTTAAGGATAATGAAAAGTTTGAGCATGTCATTTTATTAAACACAAAAGTGGATGACTCTGAGAACATATTGTATCCAACTTCTGTTCCTGTATATCAAAGAATTGCTAAAGACATTCATCATATTGATACATTTTTGAAGAACATGAAGAGTTATGAGAATAATTTGGGTGGTATTGAAAGTGTTTTATATGATAGCGGTTCGCCTTCAGAAAGCACCATTGATATTAATAGTATTTTGGAGAATGTTGATATACATTGTGGAGTTCACTGTGGATCTCAAAAACTTTCGCTAACATGTGAGCCAAAGGCTAAAGTGCAAGCAGTTTTAAGTGTTGAAAGGATGGTTTTAAAAGCTGATAACTCTGAATTGGATGGCTCAAGATGCGTTGCTTTGTTTTTCGAATCTGAAAAGCTTTTGATCAAATTTCATCATATTTTTTCAAATGGCGTTAGTACCTATTTCCAATTATCGAAACTTGGTTTGCATGGATTCTTATCCAATGAGTTTGAAGCACACGAAGAAAATTTTGCTATTACAACGGCAAATTGTTTAGATGCACATATTGATATCACCCAAATGCAAAACTTAAATCTATTCTTTGACATTTGGAATACCAAGTCCAGCTTAACAAGTTTCGAAGATTCCGAAACTAGTGAGGTTGCAAAACTTGAAAACAAAAAGAATAATATTGAAGATGACATTGCCACTGACTTCAGCAGATTTTCAACTGTTAACATTTTTACCAAATACTATACACAATCCACCTTTGCCATATACGCTATGTTCATTTTAGAAAAAGTTAGGTGTATCATAGATTTTGGTCCTGCTCTAGGATTGGTTACTTTAATGGGTAATAATCTATGGTTTGAGTTCACTCAAAATAAAAACTGGTCTATAGAAATGGCTTTGAACTTGAATAAAGTTAGTTTGTCTTCAGAAGGTAGACTACAAGGTTTAATAGAATTGCATGGGTTTAATGTAGATATACTGGAGAATTTCCAAGATTTGGATAACTTTAAAGGAGTTAACTACAGTTTATTGGAATCTATGCCCGACATGAAGATATCTTTACAAATGCAGTCTTTAAAGTCTTCTTTGTCCTTTGACTATCACCCTTTCTTATTAACAGAGTTTTCAGACTGGAGCTTCAAGATTGTAAATGAGAAAGAAAATGGTGTTCCAGCTATTAATGCTTTTATTGAGCTAAACAAGATTGAGCTGTATGCAACAGCACTTGTTACAGCTAACTTATTAAGCATTTACAGTACTCTAGAGAAGATTAATTCCGAAAATTTAAGATCATACTATGATATTCTACATGACTCCAATACTGTAAGTAATGTTAATACTAACCTAAGATCTTCTATTCAAACTTACTTGGAAAATATCAGAAAAACTTTATATGTGAAAACAGGAAGCATGTACATTCAAATTTCACCTCATAGTTTGATTTATCCACAAGTTTTGATCATAGAAAATAAAAACACGGTTTTGAACTTTGTCAACTATGGTGTTGATAAAATCTTTAATGAAGTAGAATTGTCCACAGAGGAGTTGGTCGGTAAGGTCACTAAGTCTGCAACAATGAACATGAAAGAAGACGAGTTGATTGGTATTTCTATTGATAGTTATCAAAAAATGGCCAAGCAAAGTAAAGGCGGTACTATTGTAAGCTTTCCAGCGATCATGACAAAGATGTCAACGTGGAATGCCAAAGATTCTAATACTATAGAGTACATTTACAACTCTATGTTTGGAGGTTTGGTAAGTATCAAGTGGAACTTAGGCCCTGTCGGGTTTATAAGAGAAATTTGGTCTATACATGCACTAGCATTGAAACAAGTTAATGAGTCAAGAATTGATTTTAGTTTAGAAGAAGAAAAGGATGAGAGTATGAAAACATCTTTCTTTGAAGAGGAAAATATTGATGAAAGAATCAAAAAAATTGAGTTGAATGATAGATATGAATTCAAACCATTGGTTGTTCCTATTATTGACATTCCTAACTTGAAAGATCTGGGAAATGCCACTCCACCTTTGAAGTGGTTCGGTATCAACAAGGAAAAGTTCCCTGGTATGATTTATGAAGCATTAAACGAGCCATTGGGGACTTTCTTCAAAGAAGTTGAGAAAGAATACGGAAATAGAGTAGAAAAGATGTAACAAATCATAGACTAAACTTTAAATAGGATATATATTAGATCATTATTAATTTACATAATTAATTAAAGAAGTCAATGTTTTCAATAGTTGTACTTTTTGTCATGTTTTCATTTTTGTAAATTCCAACTAGTCTCTCAGCCAACTCAAACATGTTATTTCTCAAAGAAATGACAATAAACTGGGCATCTTTTGTCCTGTCCTTGATGTAATTAGCAACAATCGATACGTTTTTGAAATCTAAAGCGGCATCAATTTCATCCATGATATAAATTGGTGTAGGCTTGTAATTGTGCAAAGCAAAAACCAAAGCCAAAGACGATAGGGTCTTTTCACCACCGGACAAGTTTGATATATTTCTCCAAGACTTTTTAGGCGGCATAACACTGAACAAAATCCCTTCTGAAAAAGGGTCAATAGAGTCAACAAGTTCTAATTCAGCATTACCACCCATTGTGATCATCTGATACATTTCTTTCAAAGATTGTGATATTATACTGAACCCCGTCATGAACTCATCGTATCTTTTCTTCTTTAGTTCCTCACATCTGTTTTTAACAGCATCTCTGTTGAATATAGCTTCAGTTAACTCATTTTTCTTTTCTTTAAAGCTTTTGTAGTTAGCCACATAGTCATCCAAAGCAGTTAGATTAACTGTTGATCTATCCAAAAATTGTTGTAAAACAGCAATCTCTGAAATATAGAAGTTCATGTTAGATTCAGGAACAATATAACTGTCAACTTTTAGGAACTCAATGTGAGATAGTGGTAGTTTTTGTAACAATGGCTTTGTAGATTCTTTCTCAACATCCATAACATTTTCGTCAATTGGCTCTTCTTTGGGAGTAATCTCTGTTTGAATTTTTTCGTGTGTGGTCTCATCAGAGTCCTCAACATCCATTTTATCAGGATCTACATTCTCTACTTGAGAATCTAATTCACTAGGATCAACCAAAACGTCCTTAGTAGGCAAGCAAGAAAGAACTTCTAAGGATTCATAAACATCTCTGATTTTGAGATTTTGCAACTCGTTTTTGAAATCATTGGATTTATCTTTAAATTTAGATTTGTCAATGTTAAACGATTTCAATTTGTGCTCAATCTCTAATATTATGTTACGAGCAGCTTTACTCTTCTTTTCAAAGCTGCTAAGTTGGTTCTCAATTTCAGCATTTTCTTCTTTGAGCAGAGATACCTCTTGTGTTAATAATTCTTTTTCTTTGCTGGTTCCATTTATCCCTTCATCACAATAAGCAACTTCATTTTCATATTCGACTAAAACATTTCCAGAATTAATTAGATTTTCACGTATTGTTTCAATAGTTTGTCCAAATTTGATCTTATCGCTGTCTTTCTTCTTGATTAGCAACTTGGTTTTCTTTAATCGTGTGCTTAATTTGTTTATCTGCTTCTCATTACTACTCAATAAATCCTTTTGTTTGTCCAGCTCAAACCCGCCCAGTTCTTTAATTTTCAACTTTAACTCTTCAATCTTTTCTGTCCTTGGAAGAATCTCAAGCTCAATATCTTTAATTTCTTTTTTCCTGTCTTCTATGAATTCTTGTAGATTTAAAATTTCTGCTTTTGTAGTAACTGCCGCATCAGTTATTTGAACTTTTGCCGCTTTTAACTGCTTTGAGGTATTCTTTAATTCAGTTTTGAAGTTGTTTAAATCAAAATCAATGGAGGATAACTTTGTTTCGAGTTCAGGAATTTCAGTGGATAAACTATCAATCTTTTCTTGCAAAGAGTTTACTTCTTTAGAAGTCCTTTCATAGTTAGAATAAGAGGTTTTGAAATTATTTTCAAGCATTTCTAATTCTTCTTTTGTTATGAATAAATGCTTCAAGGATTTATCATTTTCGTTATTAGAGTTGATGGTTTTCATCAAGCCTTTGAATTTCTGCTTACCACCACCAGACATGGTACCAGAAACATCAATTAATTTACCATCAAGAGTAACAACTCTCAATCTTCTATGGCCACCATAAGCAATTTTATTAGCTTCGTTTAAATTATTGGCAACCACGGTATCTCTTAGTATACTGTAAAAAGCAGGTAGAAACTGTGGTCTACTAGGCTGTATCAAATCAAACAATCTGTAGGAATTACTTGGGAGTATGTTACTAAAATTCTGTTTAATGGCATTATCGAAATTAGACAATTTCTCTAACAAAACAAATCTGGAATATCCCAAACGGTTTGATCTCAAATACTCAATACACTTCTGTGCGCAATCCACGGTCTCCACTAGGATATCATTTAGTCTCGGAGCTGCTGTTGAAATTGCAACGTCATACTTGGAATCAATCACAGCTAAATCACCAATTCTTCCATAGAATCCAGATATTCTACCTTGCTCTTGCAATTTTGATAAAGCCTTAATGATTTTGTTGCTGGAATCAGTGGTACTCATGCTGCTTTTAGCTTCTAAGTACTTTTGTTTATTTTTGTTGTATTCTTCATCAAGGAAATTTTGTTCCTCTCTGGTTTTTGTAAACTCAGATTTTAGATTTGTTCTAATCTCATTTTTCTTGTTGAATTCAAGCTTCAAAGAATCCATGACTGCTTGGTTGGCACTGATTTTCTTTTCCAATTCTTTTTCTTTGACTTCTAAAAAAGAAGTCTTTTCAGTTGATTTGGCACTTCTTTGTTGCAATAGCTGGATCTCTTGGCTCTTCAAGGTAATCTCTGTTTTAAAGGCATTTATCTTCTGTTGGTTTGGTCCAAGCTCTTGTTCTAGATCAGCAATATTGTTTTCTAAGTCCGATGTCTTATTTTTCAAAGCCTGTTTCTTTTCTTGATACTCTTCTTGTATAGCAGTGGTTTGAGTTGTCAACGTGTCTAAATCCTCTTTATCTTTCACCAAAGACTCCTCAAGTTTTTCCAAGTCAGCAGTAGTTTTTTTTAGGTTTTCTTGAGTATTAATCAGCAAGTCTTGGTCTTTCAGTTGTGATTTTTCGTGATTTTTTATTTTTTCTTCAGCAGCAATTTTCTTTTGACTTAAACCCTCCAGTTTTTTATCCAACTTGGCAATTCTGCTCTCAAGTTCCTTAGATTTTGTTGTATTAATGTCAAAATCAACTTTGAATCTTTCAGAGTCATTTGTCAGAGTCTTTAGCTGATCTTTTTGTTCTGACTTTTCCTTTTCCGAGTTTTCAATTTTAGTAGCAATATCCTTAATTTGGGACTCAATGTCTTCTACTTCTAAGTTTATTCTTTTAGCATTTAGTAGTACAGATTGTCTTTCTTTGGTGATATATTCCAAACTCTTATCTTTACCGGGTTCAAGAGACTTTAAATCATTTTCAACAATCTTCAATCTATTGTCTTTGTCCACGCAAACTTCATTAAGAGTTTCCAATTCAACCAAACAAGCTACAATCTCAGGTTTGTATTCGGAAGTACCAATTATGTCTTCCAAGTATTCTAGAATACCATCATCTCCTTCTTTCTCAGCTTTAGGTTTCATTTGTGCAATACTTTCAACTTCACCTTGAAGAATTAAAAATCTTTTATGGTCTAGGTCAATACCCTCAGCCTTAAGAAGTTCAGTAACTTTGGTATATGTGCTTTCCTTTCCGTTAACATAGTACTTGGATGAGTTGTTTCTAAAAGCCTTTCTGGTAACTATGAGCTGATCTTTCGCCTCATTTTCAGGTTGAAACCCGTCTCTATAGTTATACTTGAAATGGACATCAACACTGCAATATTCTAGGTCAGGGAAGTTTTCAGATTTGTGGATCAATTCACTAAGTTTACCCTGTCTCAATTTGCTTGCTCTAAAACCAAACACAAACAACATCGAGTCAATGACATTGGATTTACCAGAACCATTAGGACCAACAACAGCAGTGAAATTTTCATTGAAAGGGCCCACTATTTGCTTATTGGCATATGACTTGAAGTTTGTTAGTGTTAATTGGTTAATATACAACCTTCTTCCCCCTGTCTTCTTATTCTGGCTTTCTCTTTCCATAGCATGATTTAACTTGTGAATGGTATTATTTTGTCTTTTGGGTGATAATTGAACCAATGATAGCCTTCTATTATTTGGCGATGGGCTCCTTCTGGCAGGTGATAATCTTCTGTAAGGAGAAAGCTCTTGGGACTTTACATGACTGGAGTCATACAAAGACCTGCCTCTTGATGAGTTGTTACTATCAGTATTAGATCTGTTGTTTGATACCTGTTGGCTTTTACTGATATTAAAGAACTGACTGCTTTGTTTTTGAGGAGATCGTAGAATGGTTTCTGCAGATATCTCGGTGTGGCTCAAAGGCTTGATGCGGGGTGGAGTGGATGGTTGCATCTTTCTTTTTTTGCTATTAGAAGGAATCTTCTTCTTTGTAGGGGTTCTGTCTGAAGACATTTTGGTTTGGAATGGTTAATTGTAAGATGAGGTGTTGGTTTGTTATTTACTCTTCTTCTTTTTCTTTTTCTTTTTTGGTTTTTTTGTTAAGCGCGTTTGTTATTGTTGTTTACGTTTTTTGTGCAGTTCACGTGACACATCTTAGTTAATAACAGACCACAATGTTCTTTACAGGTCATTCAAATTGATAGCAATTTGTTGATTTGACCATTGCAGACGGATTAAATCTGTATGCTCATTTCTTAAAAACTTAAACCACGAGAATAAATTATGTAGATAAATTGTCGGTTGTGTTGCAATTACCCGCATTTCTCCCCCACGTTTGCCCTATTGGGAAGGTTTCCCCCAAAGATACCCACTGCGGAAGAAACTGCTTTGAAAAAAATTCTCATTCAAAGGAAGAAAAAAAAAAAAATTTTTTTTTAGTTGCTATGGCTATATCTTCAGTTTACAAGAGCATCATGTTGATTAGCAAAAGATATATTCTAAATAACACCCGAAAATCCTGCACTACAACACTAATTGATATGATTTCCGCTGTCAAATATTCAAAGAGACATTTTTCTCAGGCTGCCAGTTTACACAAGGCTGGCTACAGTTTAGTACATCCAACACATCATCTTGAAAAATACAAAAAAATCATACTCTCAACTAGACATGATGATACAAAGACACTTCAAAACGACATCAAATGCAAGAATTATCGTCCTCTAGATGTAAGACAAGACAGACTAAGTGAACACTACAATAACTCTGTTCAATCAGATATGTTATTGATGGCTTATGATCACTCAGAAACTTTCACTCCAGGTCCAATATACCGTGAAATCGATAACTTATCCAACCCATACTTGATCAACAAAACCGAAAAAGTTATATTTGGTAAGACCGGCCAATATCTAGATAGATATCCAATAACCCCAAAGAATATTCCTGAGCTCTTGGACATTGGTGTTGTTTGTGTTGCCAAAGATATCAACGTTAACAAGTTCAATTATATCTCTGCTCAAGCTTTATTGCAACAAACTACCAACGTCAAGCCAAATCACTTGAAGGTCCAAGTAGTTGATCAAAAGCTGAATTTGAGAGTTGGTTCCATCATAGGTGGTCAAGTCAACTTGAATGGTTACGACAAGTCACAATTCTTATTGACTATTAATGAATTAGTCTACCCTAAGGACGAAAACTTCGCTGGTATTCCAGAACACCTGGCTGATACCAAAGGAAACTTGACTTTGCATTTGACTTCTGAACACGTTTCATACTTCCCTGAAGTAATGAGTGATAAAGACTTGTGGGACAAGCTGTTCAATGTCATGGTTAATATAAAAACTAGTGCCCAAGACCCAGCATATGTTAAGATGCTGCTAAGTGGTCTAGGTTTCCCATTCCGCACTGAAAAGTCTCTAGAAGAACCTAAGAGAGTTTAATTGCAACTTATATACTCCTGTTTTTTTTTTCCATTGTAAATAAAAATATAAAAAAAAGAATTCTTTAAAATCATCTCATACATATCTTTGAAAAAAACAATCTAAATTTTGTCTAGCTTTAATTTCTTGACGTTCTTGGCGACCAAGGCAATACGTTCACCTAATGATAGTGCTAAACCTTGACCTTCAGATCTGATTCTAACATTACCTACAATTTCGCCTGTTTCTGGTAGTTTTTCTATACAAACATTAGCCAATACTTCTTCACCGAATGACGACTTGGCAAATAAGTTACAGGATAAGAATCTTGAAGAAGCATCGCCTTCATCATCGGCATTGATATCGTTCTTGTTCAAAATTTCCATATTGGTAAACTCACACAACTTGTATAGATACTCTTGGCAGGTTTGGAAGTTGGTAGTCTTGACGTTGATTTTGTTTTCCCACTCAAATTCATTCCACATGACTCTGAACTTGTTGTCATCTTTCAAGTCTTGCTTCTTTATG
The DNA here is from genome assembly GCA_030567235.1 of Hanseniaspora clermontiae. Classification (NCBI taxonomy): domain Eukaryota; kingdom Fungi; phylum Ascomycota; class Saccharomycetes; order Saccharomycodales; family Saccharomycodaceae; genus Hanseniaspora; species Hanseniaspora clermontiae. The sequence continues at coordinate 37,953 of JAJLRV010000111.1, read as the reverse complement.
TAATCCATTATGTTTATGTGTACATCGTTCATGATGACGTACTTAGAATCATCACCGTGAGCACCATCGTAGATGATATTACCAAAGATAACACCTGTGTCAGCACTGCTGACTTTACAGTTGATAATAAATCTGTGGAATCCATGAGCAATAACATTGATGGAAGGAGGTTGTTCCAAAATCTTAACATCACCTAAAGTAGAAAATTGCAAATGTAAGTTCTTCAAGGTTTCTCTGGTTTGGTTGACGATCAATAAATCCAAAGTTAAATCAAATTGGTTGGTTAGGATACAAGCTTCAGCATAAACAGGGTCAGAGAAACCAGTCAACTGAACAATCTTTGCTAGTTTGGAAGTAGCAGTAGCCTTGACGCTGGCATCAGATATACTTGATACCTTTGATGAGTTCTTACTTCCGCTGACAGCATATCCAATGTCCTTCAAGATAGAGTTATCGGACAATTTGGAGTTGGAACTACCAGGAAGCAATCTAAATCCAATTTGGGAATCGGCACTGTAGCTTTCATTCTTTGGCAAGACGTTACCTTTGCTGTTCTTTTGTAAAACAGCCTTAGAGAATTGCAAAGACTTGAATTGTTTTTGGAAGGCTTCCATGGTGGTTTCCAAGAACAAGGAAATCATCTTTTCAACAATTGCAACAGAGTTCAAGTTCAATAAAATTTCAATGTTTTGCATTATTTTTTCCTTGGAGTCTTCGTCAATGTTCTTGCCAATGATGACTTCATTTTTGTGTCTGATTATATTGATCAGCATTAAGATAGCTTCTTGTTTCATACCGTTGACAACAGGAGTTGTTTTTATGTTTTCCTCAGTCAAGGCAGACAAGGAAATGGCTTGTAGAATCAACTTAACAATGCAAGTGGAAACTATAGACATGGTATAATAATCACCCTTTCTTAGGAACAATTTCAAAGGTGGAAGTTCATCTAAATCTTCAGTGGCTGAGGAATCTTCTTCATCGTCATCTTTGGTGACAACAGCTTCGGCATTCAATGGTGCATTGGAGTATGTACCATCTGGTAAGATGACCGGACCACTTGGTTGGGCAACTTCAGGAGCAGTCTCTGTTTTCTGTTCAGCACCCTTAGAAGCAGCCAAGGACTCTCTCAAATGATTCCAAACAGAAACAATCAACTTCTTATCATTACAGTACTCACCTAATAACCATAAGCATGATCTGTATACTCTAGCATGTCTGATATCCTCCAACTTCAAAATCAACTTTTCAATCAATTGAGATTTCAAGTTGGCGTTGTTGTTGGAGTCGGCCTTGGAAATGATCTTCTTCAAAAATCCAACAACTTCCAAACAGGCAGTAGTATCCAATACGGCCATACCCTCTAATAACAAGGAGGCTACTTCAACGGCAACCTTATCGTAATCAGCAGCAACTTTAGTAACAGAAGTGATCAACAAGGTTCGGTACTGATTCAAGTACTCCTTTGAAGCAACAGACTGAGATTTTTTGACATCAAAGGAAACCAGCAACTCCTTTTTCAAGAAGCTGACGACCTCAACAGATGTCTTGAAATCAACTAAATCTAAAATCAAAGTCAAAGCAGCTTCGGATAGGTATGGGTCATTGCTGTTGATAACAGAGATTAGAGTATGGATTTGTAAGGCCATCTGTTGCTTGTAAAGAGTAGCCAATTGTTCGTTGTTGGAGGTGGAGATCAAAGACTTAATTTGAGATAGTAAGATCAACTTAACGTTCCAGTCGGATTCATGAACAAACAATTCAATCAAGTTGGAGACGATGATATCGATTGTTTCAACCAAGTCGAATTCGTGGGAATTGGAAATCAAAACAGCAGTTAAGTTGACCAAAGCCCAAACATAATCAAGCTTGACTTCTCTGTTTTCAATAGTATCAATTTTGTTGACAATGACATCCAAATAAGACAATTTGATTTCACTGGAGGTTAAGGAATTGAAGGTATCCTCCATAATGAATTGAGTAAATATTTCAGTTAACAATGGGTGGACATTGTTTGGAAGGGCAACTTCATCGGAATCGTTATCATCAGCATTAGAGTCAGAAATGGTATTTTCGTCATTGATGGTTGTCAATAGCCATTCCCTGGCAGCATCGGAGTCGATCTTCCATAAGGCTAAGAAACCATTTCTCAAGACAACACCGTCTTTTTCATTTTGGATTTCCTTGGCCAAGAACTCCTCAATAACAGCTTTAAAATCAGGTACTAGTCTTTCATCAACTTGGTAAATAGACAGTAGAGTCAGGATGGAGTATTTTCTGACAAACTTCTTCTTGTCTTGTAACAATTGGAAAACATCATCAACCAAATGCTCCAAGATTTCTCTTTCCTTGAATTTCATTAGCAATCTCAAACAAGAGCCTCTTACAAAGTGGTTGACGTGTTGCAAATCAGCATGTAGATTGGCAGACAGCAAAATGAATTCCTGCTTCAAAGAGGCGGTGGTTTCGTCTAGCTTTGGAACAACTTCCCAGTATTGGTATAGTAGCTTCTTGACGCTCTTTGACTTAGAAGGCATGACGTATCTAATAATAGCCATTAAAAGGTCTTGATCGTTCAGCAAGGAGGCAGCTAGTTCTTCTTCATTGGAGCCAGTATTTGAGGTGGAGTAACAGTTCACAACAGACAAAATTTCTCTCATGACAGCTTCTTTTTCTTCGTCGTGTGGAGATTCCAATTTCAATTGGAAAGCTTTTGATATGAATGAAGGAGCGTTCTTGCTTGAGCTTTCAGAACCAGTGACTGCACTGGTCTTGGAAACCAAAGTGTAAGCAATATGTGGCATTACTTTATTTATCTTCTGAGACTTGGTTTTTTTTTTTGTTTTGGTTTAACATTCTATCCTAGATCAGATTTCTTAAAGAGAATGAACAGTTGTAGTGATCGTGTTATAAAAAAAACAAACAAAATGTGTTAAGGTGAATAAAGGAAAAAAAAAAAAAGGAAAAAAAAATTTTTAGGTATTTTTTTTTAATCCGAGTGTTACACCATCCATCACGATCCTTTTCTCTTCGGCTTTTTTTTTTTAACACTTCTCGTTAGACACTTGAATTGTAAAAGAAAAGAAAAACAACCAGATAAAACACTACTTACAACATGTCTTTACAATATCTGAATCCTAGAGCTGAAACTCTTAGAAGAGATGCCGCTTTGAAGGTGAACTGCTCTGCAGCCGAAGGTTTACAACAAGTTTTGGAAACAAACTTGGGTCCTAAAGGAACACTAAAGCTATTAGTTGATGGAGCAGGAAACTTGAAGCTAACAAAAGACGGAAAGGTTCTATTAACTGAAATGCAAATCCAATCTCCTACTGCAGTCATGATTGCCAGAGCAGCTGCAGCCCAAGACGAAATCACAGGTGACGGTACCACAACCGTTGTATGTTTGGTTGGTGAATTTATGAAACAAGGGTTCAGACTGATCCAAGAGGGAATTCATCCAAGAATTATCACCGATGGATATGAACTAGCCAGACTGGAAACATTGAAGTTCTTGGACTCCTACAAGATCCAAAAGGAAAATGCTATCCAAGACAGAGAGTTTTTGTTGCAAACAGCCAGATCTTCATTGATTACAAAAATCAATCCGGAATTGTGTGAAGTTTTGACTCCTATTGTCACTGATGCTGTTTTAATTTCCTCCAAGCAACAAGAAGACATCATAAGCAAGCCAAGTTTGGACCTGCATATGATTGAGATCATGCAGATGCAACATAATAATAGCAACGATACCAAGTTGATTGAGGGTTTGGTATTGGACCATGGTCCAAGACACCCAGAAATGCCAGAACATCTATTAAATTGTCACATTTTGATTTTGAATGTATCCTTGGAGTACGAAAAGACTGAAGTGAACTCAGGGTTCTACTACTCATCTGCTGAACAAAGAGACAAGCTAGCAGCTTCTGAAAGAAAGTTTGTTGATGAAAAGTTGAAGAAGATCATTGATTTGAAGAACGAGGTGTGTCCTCTGGGCTCAGACAAGACCTTTGTTGTGATCAACCAAAAGGGTATTGACCCAATGTCTTTGGACATCCTAGCCAAGAATAACATAATGGCCTTGAGAAGAGCCAAAAGAAGAAACTTGGAGAGATTGCAGCTGATCACTGAGGGCCAGGCCACCAACTCTGTTGATGAATTGACTCCTGAAATTCTGGGTTATGCCGGTGAGGTTTACTGTGAAACCCTTGATGATGAGAAATACACCTATGTTACCAAATGTAAGAATCCAAAGGCCTGTACAATTTTGATCAAAGGTCCTACTTTCTACACATTGCAACAAATCAAGGATGCCGTAAGAGATGGTTTGAGGGCTGTTTCTAATGTTATAAAGGACGAGTCCATTGTCCCAGGTGCGGGTGCCTTTTACATTGCCTGTAGCGAGCACTTGAAGCAATCCATAGTTAAGAAAACCATCAATGTCAAGGGTAAGCAGAAACTGGGTGTTCAAGCCTTTGCTGACGCTCTGCTTGTAATTCCAAAGATTTTGATAAAGAACTCCGGAAACGATCCTTTGGATGTGTTGGCTCTGTGCCAGGACGATCTTGAAGAGGCCATGGACGAGGGCGAAACAAGATACGTTGGTGTTGACCTGAATCTTGGTGATTCCTGTGACCCTACCATTGAAGGTATCTGGGACTCCTACAGAGTGATCAGAAACGCCATTACTGGTGCCAATGGTATTTCCAGCAACCTGCTACTATGTGATGAGTTGTTGAAGGCAGGCAGATCTACCCTGAAGCAATAGAGTATATATGTTTATTATAAAAACTAGTTTTTCTTTTTTTATTTTGTTTTTTGGGTTAAAAAGACAGTAAATCGTAATGATGATTGTTTGTCAATATATTAGTTAAAAGCCAGGAAGGAGCGCTACACAGTGTCATTTTTGCTTGGCACGTGAACAACCAAAACAAAAAAAAAGAAGAAGAAGAAAAATTTTCGCCTAATCCAAAAAAAACACACACACACATATACAGCAAAATAATCTTTTACGTGTAAAAAATATCTGTTGGTGGTAAACTCTGTTTATACTCGATTTTCACTTTTCATGTGCCCCTGTTTATTAATGTGTTCTTTTATTTTAGTTAATAACATTGACAGCGAAAAGTGAAACAACCCAAAACACACACAAACAAAGATGGACTCTACAGCAACTACCCTGAAGGACTACCAAATAGCTGCCATCAAGAAGATGCTGCTGTTCAACGCCGCAGCATCCAAGACCGCAGGCGACGACCAAGAAATCAACTGGAAGATCTTGATCATGGACAAGGCCAGCACAGGAATCATATCCTCTGTTTTGAGGGTCAAGGATCTGCTGAAGGTCGGTGTCACATGCCACACAACTTTGTTTTCCCCACAGAGACAGGCCATCCCAGACATACCGGCTGTCTACTTTGTTGAGCCTAGCAGAAAGAACCTGGAGAAAATCATCCAGGACTTGAAGAACGACTTCTACGACGAGTACTACCTGAACTTCACATCCAACATAGCAAGAGTTGATCTGGAGTACCTGGCCGAGGAGGCCGTGAAGATCGGCAAGTTTGGTCAGATCAAACAGGTCTACGACCAGTACCTGAACTTTGTTGTGTCCGATCCAAATGTATTTGAGATAGAGATGGAGAAGATATGGTCTGAGTTCAACTTGAACAGTTCCATCACTGAAGAGGAAATCAATGCCAGATGCGAGGAGGTTGCCTTGAGATTGTACAACGTGGTCATCACCATGAACTCAAGCATGAACAGCATTCCAATCCTGAGAATCCAGCCGGGCGGGCCAGCTGAAATCGTTGGCAAAAAGCTGGACACAATGCTCCACGAGTACATCATGAACAGCAAACAGTTTCTTGAAGGAAACAGCGCGGAAAACAGCATTGCTGACCTGGACAGGTCCGTTTTGGTTCTTGTTGACAGAAACGTTGACTTCACATCAGTCCTGTCCCACTCCCTGTACTACGAGTGTTTGGTTTCTGAGGTATTCAAGCTGAACAGAAATACCATCACCTTGCCGTCTGGACAAAAAATAGACTTGGACTCGAACGATTTCTTCTGGGAAAACAACAACCAATTGCCGTTCCCAGAGGTTGTGGAGAATGCTGAGCTGGAGCTGAACAAGTACAAGAAGGAAACCGAGGAAATCACCTCCAAAACAGGCGTCAACATAACAAACCTGCAGAGCCTGAATGTTGGCCAGGACGGGGATATCCAGCAAGACACCGAGCTTATCCAGAAGGCAATGGACAAGCTTCCTGAGCTCACTGCCAAGAAGCAGTTCATCGACAACCACTTCAAGATCCTATCTGAGTTGATCAAGGAGCTTGGCAGTCTGCATCTGGACAAGTTCTATGAAGTGGAGCAGGAGGACATCTACAACATCAAGAACAGAAACGAGTTCATCGACATGCTGAAGGACCCTGAGGCTGGGTCCGTTTCCGACAAGATAAGAACATACCTGTACATATTCCTGAAGACGAACATGAGCCAGCTGAAGGGGAACAGAAAGCAAGAGTTTGAGAGTTTTGTTGAGAAATGTGATGATGCCTTCAAGCAGCTGTGTGCTGTGAGTGGTGATGAAATTGACGAGCAAGATGCTATCAACGCCAAGTTGCTTGATGCCATCAAGAACATCTACCGCTACCAGAAAATGAACGACATGACGTACTACAGCGACGACAGCCCCCAGGGAGCAAGCAAAGCCAGTGGTGTTGCTGAGGACAGCACAAACAAAAGCGCATCGTACTTCTCATCAAAGCTGTATGGACTGGCCAACGACAAGCTACAAGACAGTATGGGCTCGATCATCTCGCGAGTCTCAAACCTGCTGACCTCTGACAACGACAACTTGCCACTGACGAACATTGTGGGCAGCATAATGACAGCAAGCTATGTCGACAAGAGCGAGGATGAGCTGAGCAGCTACGAAAAACTCGTTGGAAAGTACCTGTACCTGGACCCGACTGTGAAGAAAAGCGTGAAGATAAACAAAAACAGAAAGTTCAACAAGTGCATATGCTTTGTCGTTGGTGGTGGTTCCTACCTGGAGAACTGTAACCTGCAGAGATACGCCGACAAAAGCTCGGGGCTGAACCCAGGCAATGGAGCCACAAACGAGAATACTTTCAACAAGGTCTACACAGACAAGAGAATTGTGTATGGGTCCACAAGCATGGTCTCGCCTAATGAGTTCTTGAAGGAGTTGGCAAACATTTGATCTTGAGAGAGTGTGTTAATAAAAAAAAATAAAAGAAGTTGTTATATAAAGTTTAAAATTCATTTTTTTTTTTTTTGTTTTTTATAAAAAGCCGTTGGTGTTGGACTTCAAAATTTCAACTGATCTGTCCAGGTCCAGGAAAAGGTCCATGCACTGTTCAACATCCTCCTTTGAGATCTCGTCTCTTCCGGCAATTTCCATCAGAATGCTGGACGGAGACAGCAATTGGAGGGCGTATCTCAGGCCTCTCTTTTTGCTGGACTCGTCGCCTATCTGGCACAGCTTCTGCATGGCAGCAGGGGTGATCTTCAGGTTCATGGCCTCTGCTCTTTTGGAGATGATGGATTCGAGTTCCTTGACGTTGTACGGTTTGGTTTTGATGATCAGGCATCTGTCCAAGAGATCCTGTGGAATACCGAATGGAGAGACGATGTCGTCGGTGCCGTTTATGGTATTCATGCCCTGTTTGTTGGTGGCCAGGATGATCAATGGAGCCAGGTCCAGCTCAAGGATCTTGTTTATGTAGGTGAACATTTCCAAGTTCAGCATGTGGGCCTCATCAATGAACAGCACACCAGGAATCAACTCAGCCTGGTTGTTTGTGATGTATTTGTGGACAACCTTGTCGACTTCTTGTCTTAGCTTGTCTGTGATTTCTGTTTTTTTGTTGGCTTGGAGGTTGGACATCATGGAGATGATATCGTTGCCGTTGGATGATGGTTTGACATTTGCCATATCCAGGTCGTGCAAGGTCAAGTCTTGGATGATTTCTCTTTTTTTGTAAACCTCACCCTTTGGAAGTGGGACGTACTCCTCAAGTTCAAGATCAAACTCAGTGGCGAATGAGTCGGATCTTCCGCATCTCTTCACAATCCCTGTGTTGGCTTCTATGTAGATGACATCACCAATGGCGATTTTCTCCTTGACAATGGAATCGTAGATGGTAGGGTCCAATCTCAAGGTCTTTGTGCCCTTTGCGGCCTTTAGGGTAATGACGACGTGAGACAATGATTTTCCGTAGCCCTGGATGTCTTGTCCAGTTGTGTTGTTGGACTCCTCTGGCTGCAACTCAATAACCTCACCTTCGTATACCTCCTTCAATTCCTTCATTCTGATGATGATACCTCTTCTTAAGTTCATCATTAGCAGTTCAGTTGGCTTGACTTCTTTGGAGTAGAACTCTGAGCCCACAAGCTTGATGAAAGGGATGTTGGCACCAAGTTCTTTTGTCATTGCGTATGCAAGGGCTGTCTTACCGGTGGAAGGTTGACCTTGGATCAATAAACCCTTGTTGTTGAACTTCTTTTCCTTGATCAAATCCAGGATGATGCTTGTTGCTTGTTTTGCTTGTTCCTGCCCAATGAAGTTTTCATTTTTAAGGTTCTTAATGTGATGGTGAATGGAAACCTGTGTAGTAGCCATTTTGATAAGTTGTTTATGTGGTTGTTGTATTTTATTATGTTTTGTTGAGATTGTTTATGAATAAACAAATTGTATGAATGGAAGAAAAAAAAA
>JAJLRV010000111.1:0-29113 GCA_030567235.1 Hanseniaspora clermontiae | reverse complement strand
CTCTTATCAGCAAAATCGATAGCCGGATCAGCAACCTAAACGAATACAGCTCAGACTCAGACTCATCGTCTGAATCATCAAGCGACTCATATTCATCCGAACACAGGTTCTCAAACGACCATGAGCTTGCTAGAAAGAGAACAATGAGCAACAAGGGGCTCTTGATCAACATACCCACCTACCTAAGCAAGCTGAGCCCCACCACATCCAATGATTTGTCCACAAGACTGCTGCCCGAAGAAAATACAATTAACAGAGGAAGAGGTTTGTCTTTTTCACAAAGATTGAAAAACAACAACTTGCTGATCAACAACATGAAAAAGGACCAGCACACAGATATTCCCCAGGAGTTCAAGGAGATTTTAAGATCAAGATCCAACTCCAGAACAAGAGCAAACAGCTTGAACAATAACCTCGACCAGATCATGATTGGAGACAGGAGCAGGACAACAAGCTTTGGAGAGCCTGTTCTGAACAGAAGCAACTCCAACATCTTAAGGCCCAGAAATGCTGTGAACGCTTCAGCAACCACACTGAAGAAGATGTCCAGCAGCATGGAGTCCATGAACTCGATCAACTCTATGAAGAAGTCCACGTCCAGTTTGATGCTGACAGCCTCGCCCAGCCTGGGCCCCATCTCCATGAAGAACCTGAAGAAGTACCTCACCACTGGAGACGAGATGTTCCTCACGGATGACATGAGCGACGAGGACTTATTCATGAATAACCTGTCGCACCAGCAGCTGAAAAGAAGCAACGGTGATGTGATGGTGAACATGACCTCATCCGCAGACCTGTACTCATTGGGCAACAATGCAATGGACGATGACATCGAGCGAATCAAAAAGACCACTAGGGTTGTGAGCAATAACTTTATTGAAGAAAACCATACAATGACATTCACACCACAAGCAATTAGAACAGATGCCGCTTCGGAAACAGAGAGCATGGATCTGAATACCGGGCTCACGTTCAGCAACAGCTTCAGCAGAAATTTCACAAATAAAGGCAAAAACAACCCAGAGAGCATTCCCTCCAATGCAACAATCAAGGCAAACACCACGAAGGCGTGCAAGAAGGTGGCGTTCATTGATCTTTACGGGGATGACGGTGACCTTGGAGAAGATGGGTCATGGTTTTTGGGGAGCAACAAGTAGACATCGGATATAAGCCCTCTTGGAACAAAGCCCAAAAAAAAAAGAAAATAGCCGCTTAAGCCTCTTTGGGGAAGAATGTTTCCAGAAAAAAAAAAGAAGAATATTCATAAAATCTTAGCAACAAAAAAAAAAAGAAAAAGAGGCTCATACACACTTTTTTTTGCTTTTTTGTTTTCTTCCTTGTGTGTTTGTTTTTCTATCAAAATACCAACCAAAGCACATACCCTTTATATAGCAACAATAGTAATCGGAACTATTCATATATAACACCCTCAATGCAGCTACTTACAAACACCCACACCTTCCCATACACCTTCGAAGAAACAGTTGTTGCTGTGTGGCAGAAGTACCCAAACGACATGAGCGAACATGTCAAGTGCATAGACATCCTCGACAGAACTTACAACCAAAAGGAGAAGAAAATAACCACCCACAGACTGATCACCTGCCAACAGAAGATTCCTACCTGGCTGCAGTACATCATCGGCAAGGAGCTCACCAAGAGCAAGGTCCTTGAGATCAGCGAGCTGGATTACAAGAACAAGACATTCAGCTTGAAGTCCTTGAACATCACTGGCGGGAAGTTTTTGAAGGTTTACGAGGAGGTTGTGTACACCCCCGGCACACCACGCAGCACGACTGAGTTCAAGCAGAACGCATACATCCTGGGAAACACGAACTTCAACAAGATCAACAGCAAGATCGAGGACTGGTCGAAGAGCAGATTCAACTTCAATGCTGCCAGGGGCAAGGAAGGGTTCGAGAGCATTCTGGCGCTTCTCTTTGGGTCCAGGGAAAGCAGTTAATGTGCTTCACCCCTTACCACATGTAAATAAATAATAATAAATAGATATTCCATACAATGATATTACCTGAGATTGACCTTTGAGAAGGTATGCGGACAAAGTCCGGTAAAAGTTGCTTTTTTTTTGTTTTTTTTATTGCTTTTTTTTGTTGTTGTTGTCTACATAACGCGATGGCATTTTTCTTCTGATTTTTTTTTTGGTAATGACTAATCATCAAACAGACCTTGAAAACACCAATGTCAGACACTGCAAACCCACTGAGCAAGAGCTCTGAACAACAACAAAACACAATCAGAAAGGACTCGACAAGAAAGAAGTCTCTCGACAGGATAGAGATGATGAAGTTCCTTGAGAACATCATTCAGGAGGAGGACCAGTACAAGTACCAGCAGTCGTTCCAGAACGAGGGCTCGTCTGTGGTTGACTTCAACCTGTCTCCGAAGAGCATGGGGAGCACGCCAACCCCCTTCAACACTGCGGCCAGAAGAAGCTTTAGCAGATCCAACTCAATCACAAACAGATCCCAGCAGAAAGAGACAACTGTGACCAACAACCTGAACGATGTGATCATCAACTTCCAGTACAACAACAGACAGAACTCGATCCGGATCATGGACGAGGAGCGTGAGCGTTTGAGACAGCTGATCTACAACGACAGTAAGAACGAGACTATCCCGCCAATGTTCATGCAGAAGAAGGGCCAGCAGAAGCAGGAGGATTCCGGGAAGAGGCGGTACTCCGCAGTCGCCAGCATCGATGCACCTGAACATGGCGACAGACCACGCATTGTCTTCAACAGCGCATTCATAGAGAAAGACAGAACAACTCCTGTGCTTTGCTCTCCTCGTCTGCAGATCCAAACTGACGACGAGGTTCTCAGGTTGAAGAGCAGCGTGGCGCTGCTGGAGACGGAGAAGGAACTTCACATGAACAAGATCAATGCCCTTGTAAGAGACAATGCGGAGAAGACAGCACGGGTCAGCGAGCTGGTGGCCAGAGTCAGCAACGACAAGCTCCTGATCGACAAGCTTGCCAGGGAACTCGCACTCAAGGACAAGCAGAACTTCATCCTCGCCCAGAGACTCAAGAAGTGAGCCCGTTTATATATCGGAAAGTGTAACACAAGTCCAGATAAGGTCTTAAAATAGTAAAAAAAAATAAAAAAATTCTTTGGTAAATAAACAAAATATTAATTAATTATATATAATTACTATCGCACTTACTTAGCAAAAGAAGAGTGACACTTACCACAGTAGTATCTGTCGTGGTGGTTGGCCAAGAAAACGGCTGGACCACAGTTGGTACATTCGTTTCTTAACTTTTCAACGTTACCTTCACCGTCAACCTTGAAGAAAGTTAAGATGGACATCTTGACCTTCTTTCTTTGGTGCTTGATCTTCTTTGGGGTGGTGTAGACTTTTTTCTTTCTTTTCTTACCACCACCTCTTAATCTCAAAACTAAGTGTAGAGTGGATTCTTTTTGGATGTTGTAGTCAGATAGAGTTCTACCGTCTTCTAATTGCTTACCAGCGAAGATTAATCTTTGTTGGTCAGGTGGAATACCTTCTTTGTCTTGGATTTTAGCCTTAACATTGTCGATGGAATCGTGAGATTCAACCTCCAAAGTAATGGTCTTACCAGTTAGAGTTTTTACGAAAATTTGCATTTTGTCGGCAGGTTTATAAAAATTGCTTCTTTCAAAATGAAAATTGTTGGTAATAATGTTGAATTTTTTGTAATTGTTAATTTAAGAGATTGAATTGAAATTCTTATATATTCGAATGTGTAGAAATGTGTAAGCTTTTTTAAAAGAGAGAGACAACAGAAGAAAAAATGGGAGCATTGCCAGGTGTGGTTTTCATATTTTTTTTTGGACAAAAAAAATGAGATTGGCAAAAACGGGTGGTTCCCCAAACAGGTAAAAAGATGTATCCCAAAAGGGTAAGATGTTGTGCTTGAGGAGGGGAAGAAAAAAAAAAAAGTAGCAGAAATTCATTTTTCTGTGTTTTTTTTTTTTGTAATAAAAAAAATGAAGCTAACACACGTTGACTGCTGTGCGGCTGATGGGTGCACTTCCAGATTTCGCATTGATTAATCTAGCCGCACAAGCGCTAAGACCACATAGAAGTATGCGACAGTGGTGTTGTTGAATTGGGTTTGAAACTACATGATCGATTCTTCTTCTGTTTTTTTAAATGCTGGTTGGTACAGGGTATTGGCAAATAGAGAGCCTGAAGAATATGTGCTTTGTCGTATAGGCAAATCAAATGCAACAAAACCATCAAGGTTGTATCATCACTAATTCATATGTTTCAGATAACTTAAGTTTACATCTTTGACATAGCTATATTTTTTACTTTAGCATATTTTTTTAGCAACTTAATTTTAAAATAAAACTTTTTTCAAATGTAAACATATATGTAATTTTTTTGGAGCAAAGTTAGCAGACTGTTTACGAGTGGTCACGTGGCTGACATAAAAACACAAGAAAGAGCTACACAACAGCTTCAAAAACACAGATAAATAGACACAGTATATTGCCAATATCCTGCAGTTCTCCTTTCTAACATTCTCTTTAACAGAATCACTGCTTTTATTGGATTCTGCTGATTGACAGTGTGTATGCGTGTGTTTTTACGGACTTAAGAGCAACAACGTGTACCATACTGTATTTTTTTTTCCTTCCCAAAATTAACAAAAAAAACCTGATCTGAAAAAAGAAAACAAAAAACAAAACACACGTTTAACACCAAACACCAAACACCACATCATGAACAACTTATTTGAGTTAGACGCAAAATGGAAGAACATAATTGATTACAGCGATACCTTCTTGAAGGATTACGAAATAGGCACCGATGCGGACATAGACAAGATCGCTGTAGCATTTCTTAATGACATGTGCAACAACCTCACCAAAGAAACATTTATAGAAGACAGCAAGATCATTGATCCAAAGCCGTACATCAGACTGCTTGAGAACTGTAACAAGGAGATTCTGAAGAAACTGGCTGAAAACTCACTGGACAACTACAAGCACAACAAGGAGAATCTGAATGAAAGGGAGTTTGAAGAGACTATCAAGCCAAACTTTGAAGCATTGAAGAGAAACTATGCGTTCCTGGAACAGAAACTGAATAAAGTGCTCATCAACAACAACAACAAAGGATTGCTTAGCCTGGTGCAGAACTTGCAGATGAAGCTCGAGAGAAACAACGGATACAAACAGAATGTGGACCTCTTGAAGCATTACCTATACTTTTACAAGATTGTCGAGCAGCATGACGTTGGAAACAAAGATGTTGTGGAGGATTTGTACGATGCAGAAATCTCCAACATCTACAAGTTTGAGATCTGTGAATTGGACAAAGAACAAATAGAAAAACAGTCTGTAGTAAACAAAGACATGTGTGTTGTTCTAGACAGATTGGTGACTTTATCCAAAAAGCTGGAACAGAAGAACTCAAAGCTGATCAAGGTCAGCAACTTTATTTCTTTCATAAAAACAAAGTTCGAGTCTTCTATACTTGAAGACTTTACTCTGCTTCACGAGAATTTGTACAACAATGACGAGCATGACTCAGAGGCTATCTACCTAGGACTGAATTTGATCCTAGATATTTACAATCAAATGAATATGAACAAAAACAATAGCTTGCTTGATATATTTGTGGATAAACATCCTATTCTATCAAACATAACCTCTGGGAACATCCAGCAATTCTCATCCAGTCTAAGTGGGACTGATGTGAGAATAACTCTACGGGATATCGATACCTACCAAGATGAGAAGTTTGCCGACTTCTTGGAGAACAACATCGTGAAGACCATCTACAAAGAAAGTGAAATCATCAAGAAGATCTTTGAGAAGAGCGAAAAGCTGTATGCTGACACCACAAGCAGATTGATTACCAAGATTCTAATAGATAAAGTAAAACCCTTGACTTTAAAGATAATCAAGCATGCCCATACAAGATTGTCATCTGAAAGCTACTTGGTTATTTTGAAAAGTCTTTACAAGCATCTGAAAGTATCACTACGTGATTTGCATGAAAAGTTTACATTCTGCGACGATCTGGACCAGTTCATAAAAACAGAGCTGTTGAATTACACCAAGAAGCAGTTCCAGATTGATTTGAACAATACTCTGAATGTATTGTTTGACAATGAATTGAAATACATCACTGGACAAAAACTTCCTTCCTCGTCGTTGAATGGGTTGAAGGAGTTGATGAAGAAAAACGAAAACAAGGACTTTATAGAGATTGTGAAGCATATCAACTTGGTCCACCAAGAAGAACAGAACAGCAACACATTGCAAAACCTGAGCCAAAAAACTAGATCCCAGTTCAACTCCTTCTTGAAGCACAATGAGTTGGACAACCAACAACATTCCGTGGGCAGTGTCAAGTTAAGCATTGCAAACTTTTCCATCATAGAGTTCTTGAACAACTTGGTACACATAGACGCCTTACAAAAGGAGATGTTGGCAGATGGGGCCGCTATTAAGATAATAAAGGGACAGATGATGAGCTTGATCAATGGAATGGTTGAGGAGTACATGCTGAAGAACTTTGAGATATTTTACTACGTGACCAAAAAGGAAAGCAACTTTTTCTTGAGCATGCCTGATTTCTTTGAACTGATTGAGCTGGCCCAATCCCAGGTAATCGCTTACCACAACATAATGAACGAGTTTTATGGAAACACTTTGAGCCTTGGATTGCTGGATAAGCTGGAAAACTGTATCAATGTTTTGTACATCCAGTACCTGCTGCAGTTCAGCGATGGCATTGAGAAGATTTTGAAAACACAAAACAGAAAGGACTACCTGGTTGACAACAGAAACAAGCTGGTCAATGAGGGCACCCAAAGTTTCAATAATCTGGAGAAGTACATGAACGATCTGTTGGCACAGTTTGTGAGTATCAAGAGCTCATCTGTAACGACTTTCATTGAAATGCTCCTGCAAAACTTGTACAAGCACCTGCTGAAGAACTACAAGAAGTTCGATGTCAACATAGCTGGTGGATTGGTGATGAACAAGGATATTTTGAATCTTTACAATTCTTTGGAAAACTACTCGCCTAATGTCGTGACAGCTGAAGTACTGGCCAAGTTCAAGCTATTGAAGGAATTGGTGGGCATATTCACCATGAGAGACTTGAACAATGTCAGATACCTGATTGACAACTCCATCTACTTGAAGAAGAGCAGTGAAGTGAGAATCAGTGACTACATTAAGAAAAGAGTATGATTATTATTATTAGTTTTTTGTTTGTTAAGAGTAATTATATACATAAAGGAATTGTTCTTTCTATTTTGTTTTTCGTAATGGCAGATCAACGAGCTGAAACAAATGTAGTATTAAAGAGACACAACAACATCCAAAGATATTGTTTTTTTTTTTTTTTTTAGATTACATATATAAACTAAATAAAGGTTCTGTACAGTAAAAACAGAACAATAACAGAAATCAAGCAGAGCCTGTACAAAAACAGATTGATGCTCTTCTTTCTATAGTCATTGTGCTCGAATTTGAATGTATAGTAGAACAGGTATATTACAGACAACACTGACAAAACCCCATACATTATCAGTGGCATGTATGGAGAATGCAGGTCGATTTGGGCGTATGTGAGCTTATCGTTTCCATCAATGGTCAATAATGTCAACTGCGGGTGCTTGATACCCATGTTCATGGCGGCTGACTTGGTGGTTATTTCCTTGACCTGTCTGTTATTATAGGTATGCATAATTTCACAATAATCATGGTCATCACCGCTCAGAACAAGATCTGGCTTGATACTATCCAGAACCAGCTCAGTAAGGTCAGGAGATATGACTGTTTGGTATTGAACCCCTTTTGTAATAGGGAATGGTCTTTTGGATTCTCTTAAAGGGCCACATACCTGGACTTTTGGATCTCTGAATAACGGAACATGTGTAATCAAGATTCTTTTCTCCAAAGGGTTGTAGTTATGGTATTGCTTGACCTCGTGCAAATAATCGATGGATTCATCCTGGATTTCAGGGGCAGTGGTGACAGATAATGCAATGGAATCAATTGTATAAAGGACATAGTTTGTGCCTTTGATTTCGATTCTTTGGTTGGTATGTCCAAAGAATTTGTTGAATCTGTAGTAACTGGATTTTACAATTGTATCCCCAAACCCAATGTCATGATTCCCTGACAAGTTCAAAATGCTTTTGGCAAATACATTCACCTTTTTGAATATCTTGTTGAACCTCTTAAACTCAGCCATCCAGTATGTGTTGTCCCAGTTTCTACCACCATCAAACAAGTCCCCCATGAAAACATTGTAATGTGGTTTGATGATGTTTTGAGAACTCAGCCAGTTTTTTTTGTGATAGTTATCCAAAATCAGTTGGGTTATTTTATTTACCAGATTTGGTCTACCAGGGTAGGAATATTTGTCCATTATCTGAACATCTCCATAAAACAATAGCTTCGTGGCATCCTGTTCCTTGTATGAGGAAGAAATGGCACTGTTGACATAGTTGATTTCATAGTGCTTGATTGTATACAGCCATACGGTAAGAATCAAAGAATAAAGATATAGTAAAGTATTCTTGTTGGATTTGATGAAATTTGTGTTGTTGTTCTGTTTGCTTAATAGTTTATGCTTTGGCTCATTGTTGTAAATAGGCAGGGCCTGTTTACCTGATCTGAAGCTGAGCGTATTCATACAGTTTGATGGTGTTTTTGGTATCTGTTCACCTTAGATTACAGTGGTAAAAAAAAAGACAACAAGAAAATAAGAAGGGTGAGCTCATTTAAAGTTTGCTAACCTTTTTTTTTTTTCTTTCAAAAATCAAAGCCTCCAAAAAAAAAAAAATGGGCTGTAGAGAACATTTAATGAATGTTCCAGCGGCACATCTTCTAAGAACCCGTTACAGCCGAAAGGGTTTAGTTCTGTATGAAAGATCATGTTACATATAGTGACATTAACAAAATGAAAGGGGGTTTTATTTTTTCAAAGGTCATTTAAGACTATACCACATCAAGGTGTGGTTTTCATATATCTTGAAATATGTGTTGGTAATATGAACACTAATGGTTATCTTAGTATTTTTTTTCTTGAGCTGACCCCTGACATTTTCAGTATAATTTCAAAACACAGTTAAAAAAAAAGCGTGTGCATAGCTTAGTTAAATTAGAAATCCAGATATATAAACTTTCTTTAAGTAATGAGTCCATATTATTTTTTTTGCTAATATGTTCCATCACTTTAAATTTAATTAATGATGTTGCGCTGCTAAGCTCAGTGCATATCACGTGATTCTAATATTAAGGGGAGTTTTTTGCTGTTTATTTGTTGAATCCGCTCGACTTGACTCTTGATCAAAAATTACCTTTAGAAAGTTGGTAAACAGCAGGAAACCGTAAACAACTTCGACAGATGTCTAGTGATGAAGAAGAATCTAATGTTTTATTTACCTTTGATGATTTAGATAATATTGGGGACATAAATGAACACACCATCCTACACAGCATAGGTGATGATATGCAGGGGTTGAAGACTATTACTATGGATCAAGAAGACATCGCAAAGCTTCAAGATCCCATACTGAATGTAAATACGGTGGTAAAAAATTTGGAACATGAGGACTTCGGGGAAGATGTGGATACTCTGGATGATGAAAAATACACTAATCATCACAAACAGCTCAGAAAAATAGAATACAACGATTACCTCCTCCAGAAGTACGAAATCAAAGATTTATTTGAAGAGCTGGAGCAAGATCTACAAATCCTGCAAATAGACATGATCATGGATCCAAAGGCCAAGAACTACAAGAATGATTTAATCAACTCTGTGCTAAAAGAAATCAAAACCACTGTTGACAAATTGTGCCATGTCCACGACATAGACGATTATGATGAAGTAATCAAAAAGAAGGAGCTTTGCATGCATGAGATAACCAAGTTATTGAAATACAACAAGTTTGTAGAATTTAAAAGATTGCTAATGATCAAAAGGAGCAATAAAAAATACAGCAATGATTTCATAAGAAGGTACGCGGACATCAGCAAATATGAAGATTGGGATAAGAAGTTTATTTACAATACTCCAGAGGATTTGCTCGACAATGTTGCATATGATTGCGATAGTGACGAGGAAGAAGATATGATACTGCTCGACATGGGAGGTGCCCAAGAAATCAAAAATTTTAGACTCAAAAAAATATATAACGAGCATGGAATAAAACATGGGAAAGTGGTTATAAACAGAGAGGAATTGGTTATAGAACCAT
The DNA here is from genome assembly GCA_030567235.1 of Hanseniaspora clermontiae. Taxonomy (NCBI): domain Eukaryota; kingdom Fungi; phylum Ascomycota; class Saccharomycetes; order Saccharomycodales; family Saccharomycodaceae; genus Hanseniaspora; species Hanseniaspora clermontiae. Next base: position 18,870 of record JAJLRV010000111.1, on the reverse strand, counting down.
TCAGAGCTCCCTATTTTAGACCTTCAAAATCATAATTTTCTATTTTGAAATTCACATAATTTATGTTATTCGATTGAAGGTTCAGATGCTTCAGAAACACTTTTAAAGCCCTGTACGGAGTGTTTAGCTCTTCGCTATCTTCTTGTTCTAATTTATCCAACAGAATGTTTGTAATATTAACAATCTCCATAACCACGTTTTTGTTGAATTTATGCACTATCTTGAGTATATTCACTGTCAGGAAAACCAGTTCCAATTTGTTTTTATAGTTTGCTCTCAATAGCTTGATAAATATTTTCAAAATCAGATTTATATCCACTTTCAATGTCAGCAAGTTCTCGACGAAGTTGTAATATTCAAGACTTCCGATATTGTGATTCGTTGTATAGGACTTTACAATCAAGTTGGTACCCTTATTTAAAATGTTGATATCATTGAACTCCAAATCCAGTGTTTCTAAGTGATAATTCTCATGAATTACCAAAGGCACAATGTAAGGCAAGTAAATCATCGGATTGATGATTTTGAAAAACAACAAGTTTTTGATAAACTTGTAGATTATATTATTCATGGCCTCATCATTTTCAAGGATCATTATCAATACCTTGGGCGTATACTTCACAATCAAGTTCATTGTAATGTCGTCATTGCTGGATTCCTGTATTTTCATATAATTAGTCAGTCCAATGACAATTTCCTTTTTCAGGATATTAAACTCTTTGCCTAATTGAAGAGTATTGTCCAGTAATGTCAAAATCTTGTTGTTTGAATACAAATTGGGTGTTTTATTGCATAGCTTTGATAACTGATTTATAATAATTGATTTGACAACTAAGTTCTTATTTGTATTAAAAATCATCACCAGTTTGCCTGAAATTGAGTCAAAATTGGTGTTCGTGCTGCTATGAATAATAAAAGATATTACTGATACAATCAACTTTTTGAGCTTGTTATCGTTTGTAGAATTATTCAAGGTAACAACCAAAGACTCATAAAGTTTCACCAAGGTCTCTCTATTATTGATACTGGTAATGATGAAAATTAGATGATCCAGTTCGTTTAGTTGGTATTTCAGTAAATCATTCAGCAAGATTAGGTTTATCTCGTTTTTAATTTTTACATCATTTTTGATCATAGCCAAATTGGTAGAGATAATCCTGAAAATGTTTAATCGCAGCTTCAAATCTGCATTGTTAAGATTCAGCAGCGGTATTAGAATAACCAAATCTTGTTTGTTTATAATGTTACTGTGGTGCTGCAATAAGTTATTAATGAATGCGATGTCATTATTTGATTTTGACAAGTCATTATCTTGATTATGGGCTAAGATGCTGTATATTAGAGTGTGGTTAACATTTTTGTATACTTTAATCAATTCCTTCTTCATCATAATGTTATCAAATTGTGGCACTATACTATTGTCTTCGTTTGTTAGCTTAATCAGCAACTGCAGTAAATCGTCATCAATCTCATCAAGTAAAGGCTCAAAGACGTTTTCGTACAAATAATCTTTAACTTCATTCTTTACCAGTGAGTTTTCATCTTCTAACAACTTAAAAATACCCTTCATTCCATAAAAGCGCAGTTTTTCGTTGTCAGACTGCTCAAATATGAGTTTGTTTATTGATAAAACAGTCTTTCTTATGTTCAAACTGTCGTTGAGAACATTGAACTCTATCTCATTTATGAACAATTCAATATATGTCATGTCTTGATTTATGAAATTAAGAATGACTTCTTTGATAACGACTTTGTCTTCTTTCAATATTTTTAACATCAAATCTTTGATAAACTTAGTATTGATCAGTCCTTTATTTTGATTAATCAAAATGCTAAAATTTTTTAGAGCACCAAGTTGTAGTTTTTGATTGTTAATGGTTTCTAAAAGTACTTTGACGTATATCTCATAGTAATTTAAGGAGTTCAAATGATTCACAGAGAGTTTGCTTTTAGCATCATCACGCTTGACCAAATCCCTCTTCAGCTCTGCATTTATCAAATTTTCAAAATCGTTGTAAACCTGTTTATTGAATTCCTTGTACTCATTTTTCAAGATGTACTCTTTCAGCTCATTTATAAAATTGTACTTTTTAAACAGGTAGTTGTTATCGCTACTTGCATTGAGCTGCCTCAAATCTTTTTTCAACAAATCCAAATCACCACTTAATAGAGTTTCAAAATATTGATCTTTTTTCATTTTATCTTTGCCTGATAGTATAAAACCACCCAATTCAGCAAGCACAAGCAGCGAAACGTTCCCCATGGTACCATTGTCCATAACATTGATTAATTTGTTGATCAGACTTGACAGCAAATAATCCGGAATGACGTCGTCAATGCACTCCAGGCTGTTGACTAAATCTTTGCTGTAAACAACCAACTTCCCCTTCAGACCTGTGTTGTTGATTATCTTCTCAATAATCAAATCCGTCAGGATTACACCATATGATATCATTTCTATTTCGTGAAGCTTGCTTTTTTCAAGAATGCTGGACAGCGACTCTTCATAGTCTACACTTAAAGCAGCACTGCTGACCATCTGTATAATGTTGTATGTGAAAAATGTAATCTTGGTGTTGTTTATGTCAATAAACTTGGAGTCCTCTTTGAGTGCTGGAATCTTTTCAAATGAAATCATTATCAAATCTAGAATCAAATCCCTTTGGAGTGGGTATTTCCCAAAAATCATTTTGAGCACATTTGTAGTGGATTTCTTAATTTTTTCAATGGCCTTATTGAACTTTGGTGTGTTGATGTTATAGTTGTTCGTTCCATTGTCCAGGATGTACTGTAAAGAAAGGATAATTCTATTCAAATCCCATGAATCTATAATTAGTTTTGGGGTCAATAATGTTTCCAGGTTTTTTAATATTTCAGAAAACTTTGTTATGTTTCCAATGTTTGCTTCTGTTGCAATGTCCTGGGAATACTCTGAAACAAAAATAAAAATGTTGTCCAGGTACTCAAAATTCAAAAGTCTCTTTGTTGTTAGAATCATTATCTTTGTAATCAAAATCATGGTATTGGACATATCAATGTCGTAGACGTCTTGTTTCAACCCGTCTAGAAGCTTCAATAAAATCTCACTAATTTCATCATTTGCCTTTTCTTGTTTTATTAGAATATCAACATAATACAGCATCTGGTTGATCACTGAAGCATTCAAATTGTCAATGTTCTCCAAAATAAGTATCAATTCATTGCGGATGACGTTTACAACGTCGTCGTTCAACTCGTTTAACAATTTGTAAGTATAATCATAAGAATCCTTGAATACTGTGTCAGGTTTCTCCTTTATAACCACCTTCTTCACCTCAAAAGTTTCCTTGTCTTGTCTTTTTCTTTTACTAGAGTTCTGTTTGGCAACAAGAATCTTATCTTGAGATAATAATTCATTGGGAAGGAGAAATTCCGCTATTTTACTCAATCCTAAGGCTTTTTTATCGAATGTTTGATCTTTGCTTACTTTAACATTTTCAAATTTGATAGAACTGTAATTGTAAGTGTTCAGTTCTTTTTTTAGTTCTTCTAACAAACTCTCATTTTCTTCAAATTGGTTTTCTGAATCATCGATGGGCTGGGGACTTTTAGTCTGGCCTTGTATGTCTATGCTAATTTCACCTGCACCAGGAACATTGATCAGCTCAAACAGCTGATTTTTTGGTAGCAGATGCTTGATGCAACTTCCTTTGAGTATGTATTCAAGAGCAAGTTTATTGTTTTCCATTGGTTTTTATAAACATAATTTAACGTGATTTGTGCTTAAGTTTATGAGCTGAACAAAAAAAAAATTAAAGTGAAACGCGTGAAGTCTTAACCTAGACTTTTGGTGTCGTTGAAAATTTGTAAAAATCCCAAATTTGAATGTATAGCATGTTGGTACTCATTTTTTTCAGGCGATTTTAAATGAATATTTGATACTTTATATATGGTGTTCTATGATTTTTTGGTCTTTTCTTGTTTCTTGTCAGTTTAATGATAAGTTGTCGATGATTTGCTCATTGTGAACGGTATTTATAATCTTGGTGGGGTGGCACGACACATCAGTCATTCCACTAACTTTAAAATATGACAAGTTTCAAATAACCTCAAAAATGATATTATTTGCGTTATAATCAGCATGTTAAGTACCTTGTGTTGGGATGTAAACCATACCGTAGAGGCTGAGTCCAATTTAACCAGAAAAAACATATTGTCTTGTTTATGTCCGATAAATGAAAAAAGACTCCTCCAAAAATCTACAGATTTCCGAATGAATATTTAATCAAATAGAAACAATCTTATACGCCAAAGAGGTACACTAAAGTCTTTCTGTTCTTAAATAAATAAAGGGCAATTGCCTTTTCATAGTTGCGTTAATGAAAATAAGACTTATATATGACTAAACTGTATCTGGAAACAACCAACTTTTCTGAATGATTTGTTCTCTACTACACAATTTTAGTCGCTTAATAATCAATAAATAATGTTTTTCTTTGTTTTATAATCCATTTACTTGGCTACTTCTTCAACAACTTTTTCACTCTTGGAACCCCATAACTTGGCGGTCAAAGAAACAGAACCACTGTTCTTGTCACCTGTGTTCATTTCGTATATACCCAAGGCAGATAGCAAAGAACCCAAAGTCAACATGTACATGGCTCTGTTGTGCCAGTTACCGTAGACTCTCTTTGGGATATAATCAATGATACAAGATTGGAAACCAACGTAACAATGCATCAATAAGGTGTATGATAACCCTAGATCAACTAGAGTGCTAACACCAGCACCTTGGATTAGAGACATAGATACCAATGGGATTAAACCAACGGCCAATACCTTTTCAATTTTCCAGTGGATGGAGGATCCTAGCTTATCTGACTTAGGGGTTTTTAGGTTGTCGTTGATATCACCCTTAACACCACCTGGGTTTTGTGGTAAAGTTGGTAAGAATGGGATGGTGAAGTATCTTAATGAGTTGAAAGTCATTGGGTTCTTTCTTGTAAGGTTTTGAAGGGTAGATCTACTACCAGCAATGGATCTAAAGCCTAGCATATTGGAAATATTCTTAATGGGTTGGTTTCTTTGGTTTTCTAATACATTATCATGAAAACTAAAGTCATAAAAAAGAAAATTTACAGTAAAGGTAAACGAGGCAAATTTTTTTAATGTTTTTTTTTTTTTTTTCCTTACATGTAATTTTGTCGCAGTCGCATAAATGGTATATGAAAAAAGATAGCGGCGAAAGTCTAGCACAACCCTAAGGTCTATTTGGATGGCCCGTCTTTCCCTTTTTTTTTTTTCCTTGTAAAACCGAAAAAAAAGGCACATATAAGCAAAAAACATGTCACATGACAGCGCTGCTTTTTTAGACTTTTTGTTCGGATATAGTTGACAAATCATTCGGACATAATACACACACGTGAAAAACACACATTGATCTAGTGCCTTTTTGCTTTTTTCTCAAAGCACACAAACGCTCATAAATTAGGTAACTCCGCCGTTCTAGAACTCTGCATCTCTTTGAACTTGCAAATTTTCATTTTTTACTCATTCAATCTTATAACTGATATGGAAATTTTCATTTATAACATACCAACAATATAAACTTGGTTAATAAACAGCTCACTTAAACCAATAAATACACAAAATGAATTTGGTATCGAGAAACCTCACTTTGCTTTCAAGACAAAACATTAACACAACTGCTACTTTATCTAAAAGATATAGATCCTTTTTCAACATACTTGAAAAAAAGAATGATCCTGTATATACACCACCCAACTACGCCTTGAACAAAGACATATCCAAAATCAGCATCGAATCACCTATATCATCTAATACTTCAGATGATATTCTTGAATGCACCATTTCCACATTGCCTAATGGGGTAACCGTAGTATCCAAGCACATACCCAACCTAAAAACCGCCACCACTGGTGTCTTCATCAAAACAGGATCCAGAGCTGAAGTTCATAACAACAATGGTGTAGCCCATTTCTTAGAACATTTGGCATTTAAGGGTACAAGAAGCAGAAGCAAATTAGAAATGGAGCAATTTTTCGAGAACAACGGATGTCATTTGAATGCTTATACCTCAAGAGAGAACACTGTCTACTTTTCCCATACTCTCAAAGAGCATCTAGAAACATCTGTTGATATCATATCAGATATCATCACCAATTCCAAGTTCGACAAAAAAGACATAGAAAATGAAAGAGACGTTATTATCAGAGAAAGTGAGTTTGTAGACTCTCAATATGACGAAGTTGTATTTGATCACTTACACTCAATAATATTCAAGGAGAGCTCTCTAGGTTTTCCTATTTTGGGACCTATCAAGAACATCAAAAAAATAGATAGACAGGATATCAAAAATTTCACTTATGAACACTACAAAGGTAACAGAATGGTTGTTGTAGGTGTTGGCTGCGTTGAACATAATGAGTTTTCAGCCGTTGTTGAAAAATACTTTGGTCAGCTGCCTAAGGCTGAAGACAGCATTGAAGTCGAGGAATTTAAGGAGTCCTTGCATAAAAGACCTACTGAATTCTTCTCAGGCGAAAAAAAGCTACAGAAAGACGAAGTTACATCCACAAACATAGCCATTGCTTTGAGAAGTGCTTCTTGGTCTTCATCTGACTACTTCAAGTCTATTTTAGCTCAATCAATTGTAGGTAACTGGAACAAATCCGATGGTCACAGTACTAACAGTTCATCGAAGCTAGCTAAAATAGCCGCTGCCGGTAACAACAACCAGGGTTTAGCAGAGTCTTACATGTCTTTCTCCACCACATATGGGGACATTGGTATTTGGGGTATTTATATCATCTGTGACTCTAACCAAAACCAGAACCCAGAAAACATTATTAGTGAAGTCATGAAGGACTGGAAGAGATTGTCCAACGGGGAAGTTTCCGACTACGAATTTGAGAAATGCAAGGCCTTGTTGATCTCTTCATTGGTTTTATCTCTGGACGGCACAACTCCACTGTTTGAAGAAATTGGTAGACAAGTATGCACCAATGGCCAAACCTACAAAGTCAGAGACATAATCAATACTCTTGAGGCAATTTCCAAAGAAGAAGTCATCAATTGGTGCAACAAGTCCATCAACAAGGAATCTCCTTTGGCCATTGTGTCCTTTGGTCAAACACAAAAAGTCCCATCTCTTGAGAAGATAAAGTCACAACTATATGATTAGTGCTTCTATATAAAACAATGTGTTTTTTTGCTTTTGTAAATACTCAATTTTTTTTTTTTTCTGTTATAATTTCTGCCATTAAACGTTTTTGAAAACATCTTTTGCTGGTGGTCTTTTCATGTTTACTGCTGGATCTAATGATCTTGCACCGATTTCTTCCACACCATCCATCAAAAACTCGTTTTCAGAAACCATGTACTGTTTGATCTTCAAAGGCACATGGTCATCGTCTTCTGTTTTGTTGCCAGCGGCTTCAACCTCTTCTTCGCTTTCCTCATTGGCAAAGATCACACCTATGACATCCATCCACTTCTTTCTCTTTTCCAGCAGCTTCTTCAAATTAATGTCTGCAATCCCATGCTGGATTTCCTGTTGTTGCTGGAACTGCTGGGATGCTGCAGAGTCCGGAACTCCTAGGGCATTCCCAGCATCACCGCTTATTTCCGCTATGGCGTTTTCGTTCACGCTGTGGACTTCAGTAACTGTGTGTTTGTGTTTTTTCTTTTTGCTGTGGGAATTCTTCAGCCTTCTGGCGTATTCATGGTCAACCTGTTTGTTTAGGTTGTCCAGAATTTGAGCGTAATCCTGGTAAGCTAGATGTTTTTTGAGAACTGGTTTAAGAATTTGCTTTCTTTGGTTGTTCCTGCTATTAACCACTCTAAGTTTCTTTTGCAGCGTTCTTAGTTCAGCACACACTTCGTCATCTTCCTTTTGCTTAACCCAGTTTATTCCCAAGTTTTTCCCATCACTTTCGGTCTCCACTCTGCCCAGGGATTTGTTTGCAACGGCAAAAACACCCAAACTTTTCAATTCCTGTTTGATTCTCTCTTCAAAAGATTCATAATTCAAAGATGACAGAATTTTAGGGTTTTCAATTTTCCAAGAGAATGGGACTGTTGACGACTCAATGGTGGGTTTGAAGTTCTCAGAAGGCTTCTCACCTTCAAGTGTCTTGACATCAGCTTCATAGATCTCATCAAACCCAAAGTCTTCTTCGTCGTTCAGAAGTTCATCCTCCTCCTCATCTTCGTCATCCTCAGCATCTTCTTCGTCTTCATCCTCGTCTTCATCATCCATATCGTAGTTGTCCTTATCCTCGATTTTGGAATCAAGCAACTTGGTTTCGTCCATCAACTTCTGGTGCATTAACTCAAGCGATATCTTTTCTTCTTCAAGGTTGCTATCCTCATCATCGTGTTTCAGTATAGCAAACTCCTTTTGGAGATTCGAGTCTGATATCAGACATTGCATCAATCTCGTGCTGAGAGGACCCAAAGACACAACATTATCACTGTCTAGAGATTTATCCACATCGCCAACAGCAGGCACACCTGGCTTCCTGCCCTTTGGCTTACCCTTTCCTGAGGTTTCCGTGGTCAAGGAAAGCGTGCTGGCCGTTTCGGTATTGTCTTTGGTTTTCTTCCCCGTCATAAACAAGGAGGAGTCTCCCTTAGGTAATACCAGCTGAGGGAAGTGGTTGTAGATAGATGGGAATTTTGTCAGCAAACTCTTCAGTTCCTGTAAGTTTTTTTCGCTGTAAGCGTTTGAGGATGCATCCAGCATGTTGAAACCAGATGGATTCGACAGCAAACTGATCATGTTTGGGTTATCTTCGAACCACTTGATCAAGTACAGCTTCCCTAGCTTTGGTATCAAGTAGGGAGTAACATTTGGATCGTACATCTTGTTGTTGTTGATGTCATCAAAGAGGATATCTACCATCAGATCAGCTTCGTTCTTCATTTCTGAGTGGTCTTTTCCCTTGGAGTACTTCTTCTTGATGTTTTCTGCTTTTACGATTTGTTTTTCAAATAGTACTCTGTTTGGTACTACATAGTCCAGAGAAAAGAACTCCTCGTCTTTATCAACAAACCTTCTAAAAAATGGTTCAATGTATGAAAGGAAAGTTGAGAATTGTATTTGTGTTGGTGGCTTTGGTTGTGTTAGATCCAGATCTGGAAACTTTGCTGGTAAGTCAGCTATAAGATCTCTTTTAGGGAATCTGTTCACACCATACTTTTGTCTCAAGTATGTTAACTTCTTTTGTGCATTTGGAAACTTTTCAATCTTTTGATCCTCATTCTCTGAAAATAGTCCCATGAGACTCATAACCTTGGGTAGAGTTTGTGGTTCGACGTATTCCAGCTTTGGATTCTTATACATTGGATCGTTCTCCTTTTTCAGTTTATGTTGTTTCAACTCTTCTTCTGTGATGTTTACATTTTTCACATGGTCTTCATTTTCAAGCAGTTCATCTGCAGATTTTTTGAATTTCTTGATCGTTGATGGCTCCTCTTCTTCGGTATCTCTTTTTCTTTTTTTGGGAATATCGTCTGTACCCAAAGTCTGTAGCTTTGCGTCATCTTTTTCAATCAATTCATGCATTCTATCAAAAAGCTTCTTCAGCTGGAATTGCACTTTATTTCTGGTGAACTTGTCCAACATCTCCTTGTTAAGAAGTTGGTGGTTCTTTATGGCATGGGTATATCTGATGGCATCATTTCCGTTGGCATCTTTCTTTCTCATTGTTTTGTAGGCATCGTCTTTGTTGATGGACAAAATATCCAATATTTCGTCCATTATTTTGTCAGATGACTCCATAGTTTTATTATCATCCATTATGGGTATACTTTATATGATAACAGTTTTGGTGTTTTGTTTGGTTTTAGTAAGTGTTATAAATGTTTATATATTTGTTGTTTAGAGAATGAACATTTTTTTTATTTTTTTTTTGAAGGGCTATTTATCTCCGACTATTAAACTTTTCTTTACCAAAAAACAAAAAAACGGAAAATGAGAAAAAAATTTTCATTTTTTTCACAAGGAAGAAAAAAAAAAAAAAAACATACCAATATCTGAGAAGTATCGCTGAAAAGTCTTTTTTTCTGAACAGTTGACAAAAACCAAAATCACATAACCTATACCAATGTTCAGATTAAGCAAAGCCAGTACTTTTCAAAGAATTAGCAACCAATTGGTTAGAAACTATGCCCAAGATACCAAAGTAAAAGCTGTCAACTTCGTCAGAGATAGAACCGCCAATCCTTTGAACCCATCTACCTGGTCTGATCTAAATGCTGCCCAAGTTTTGGATATGTATTTCCAATCCTGCTCCATGAAATACCTGCATCCTTCTCTACCTGTTCAAAAGCACTTGGAATACCAAGATGACGCTGAGTTGGAACAACTGCAAAGAATAGCTCCTGAAATCGGGTTTGATGTCAATTATCTAACCACACTATACAACAATGGTGTCTTATCCGAAGCCTTAACTGAAGTCATCAATGAAAGTTTAGCTGATTCCAGAGACATGACCCATGTTTACTCTCCAGGTGCCTTAGAACAGTTTGAGAAGATCAGAAGCGATAGACACTATTTCAGAATAAAAGCTCATGAATTGCCATTATTGGTTGAGAAGAGAGTTTCTTATGAACATAGATCCGACGAAGAGTTTCCACTTAAATTTGTCTTCAGCAATGCTCTGAACGACAAAACCAGTAAAATGAATGCTTCTTGTAAAGTTGAGGTTATTGTCAAGAACTTGAAGTTAGACGAAGATGTAAAACACGTAGTCAGACTACTGGCTGGTGAGCACTATAACATTAAAAAAGATACTATCACCGTATCATCAGATCTGTTCAATACCGGTGTGCAAAACGCTTCTTACTTGAAGGAGAAAGTACAAACCTTAGTCCAAAGTGCTAAAGACAACCTAGGGGAGTTCAAGGATATCCCATTAGATGTCAAAGAAGTTGAAACCTTTAAATCTGAAAAAACCGTAAAAGATGAAATGTTAAGTTTGCAACAAAACTTCCCTAAAGAATGGGCACAACCTGCTGACCACGTTGAAAAGAGACTAGACCCACGTCCGTTAATGAAGACCTACTACGACCAAATGAAGCATTTAGAACGTTTGCAACATACATTTTCTTCCCAATAAGGGCCATAGCAGAATACCTTGTATACAGATTATATAATTTTTTTTTTAGATTTTTATTTGTTTTATAAAGAAATATTCAAATTCCTTTGATATAGCTTCTTCAAGATCATGAAAAAAAAACAAAAGAAAAAAACAATTAATTATCCTAGCATATTACTTGCACATATTTTTATATAAAATTTATATTTTGCTTACTTTCAGGTGTATGAAGTAAAGTTTAATTGTCCAATTTGATCCTAATTTTTAACGGTAGAAAAAACTATCATAGCGATGTTTAATATTGATACCTTAGTTTGCAGCGGCAGCGGCGGCGGCAGCAGCAGCTTTTTTCTTCTTTTCAGCTTTTTTGGCCTTTTTCTTCTTCTTCTTCTTTTCAGCTTCATCGTCATCTAAAGCTCTCTTGCTTCCGATTTCAAGCTTTTCACCTCCACTTGGGAAGCCACTTTCATCGGCAGAATCTAGATTGGTAATGGAAGAACCAGGTTGAACGTCGTCTCCCAAGCCACTGCCTTGAATCTTTTCGTTATCGTCATCCAAGTAGCCTTCGTTTTTCAAAGCAACTGGGTCGTTGAAGTTGATGGAAATACCGCTTTTCTTGGCTTCCAAGTATTCCTGCTTTCTCTTGTTGTAAACTTCTAGTTCGTGGTGGTAAGACAATCTCCATTTTTCTTTTTGTTCTTCGTCCAAATCTCTCCACATTTGGGAAATAGTCTTGGTCAATTCAATTTGAGTTAAAGGTGGCATGCCTTTATCAATTCTGTCTTGCTTGATAGTATCTCTGATGTAGGCAGTGTAGGCAAAGAAAATAGTTAATGGCTTCTTAGGAGCGAAAGGATCTTTTTTCAATTTCTTCTTTTTAGAGCCTTCTTCTAACAAAGCACCCTCGCCCTCAATAGAAGGATCAATGATCTTGAAACCAATCTTGTCACCATACTCACCAACAACACCTTCCAACTGGGCGGTACCTTGACCTAGCAAGGCTAAAGATTGTTGTAAAGTAACAAATGCTTGATCCAAGTCATAGTTTTCGTCCTGTATGCAGTGGTAGAAATCTAAGATACTGGAGGCTGAGTGGGAAGCAGCCTTCGATAGTTCGAATAGAGAGGAGACCAAGGAGTCCTTGGCTAACTTAAATTTGTGTTCAGTAGACATCGTATCTTCTGGGTATTTTTTTTTTTTTTGGTGTTTTGGTAACGTTTGTTTACTCATTTAAACAGAGATTGTCTAAACAAAGAGTCTGCCTATAGAAAAAATCAAAACAAACAAGGTTTCGGCGTAGATAGTGTTTTTAATGGGGAAAATTTTTTATTCTATGTTTTTTTTTTCTTGGGCAGGGACCAAAAGCTGCAACGCGTGAAATAAAGAGGGGGAAAAAAATGGATGCGATAAACACGCCATTTGAACAGTTGATATCAGCTTTAGTTAGTTCTGGTTAGCTCAGCTATATACAAGTTCAAGCGACTTCTTCACTTTTTGAAAACAAAATAGATATTTTGAGTATGGCTTTTGATATCAGAAGACTAGAGTTGATTTAAACCACCAAAAGTTAGACTATACTTTAAAAGTTGTACAAAACTTAACGCATACTTCTAACAAAGATGTGATTGTTCATTGCATTTAATGTATAATCCAACTTTTATAAACATTACAATTAGTGACCCAACATGGCATATTAGTAGATATAAAAGAACTAGAAAAATTTCTCCAAATATCGATACAGTCTTCAGATTTAGTTAATTACGGCTTGTTCATGTTCCCACGGCTTCATCTCTTTTTAGGCTTAGATATTTCATTGAGGTCAAATAGAACAATTATGAGTTTAGCTTGCGACTAATGCTCTTTCAAGAGGATCCGATCATTCCGCTATACAGGAACAGTGCAGAAGTAATCATATAGAGCAAAAAAACACCAGCTAGCGCATGTCCCAATGTTAAAGTAAACTTTCTTGACAATACCAATAATGCAGTCGACAAGATTGTTGGTAACTGATCCAACTCTTGTTTTGGAACCATTCTTGATTCATTCGAGAATTTTACTTTATTTAGCGTCGAACTTTCCGTATGTTCAAACGACTTCTCTGTATCCATTCTCTCTTCTAACTTTTCATATTTAGAAATTTTTGCCTTTAATAGCTCAAGCTGTTTATCACCAGATGCTGCCACAACTTCGCTAGCTTTTTTTAAACTTGCGATTTCTTCTTGGAGAGATGTTATTTGCGTTTTGTATTCATCTATCACAAGATCAGGCGCTGCTATTTTTTCGACATAATCGGTGAGTTTGATTTCAGCACTTGCTTTTAAATCACAGATATCTGTGCTTTGGCTTGTCATATCCTTTTTGATATCCACCTGAAGTGTAGTGTCTTTGTATTTCTTTTTATCATGTGACATCTTCTTTTTTATGTTTTCGTATTTTTTCCATTTTTTTTCAACAGTATTGATGCGATTTCCTTGGACAACAGACATCCTATCAATGGATTTGATTTTATTCAGCAGCCTTAATACACTTCCACTGCAGTTTAAGTTGTCAGGTTCATTTTTGTATTCCTCAAAAAAAGCATCCTTGTATTCCATGTAGTAGTTCATGATTGTCATGTCGTCTTCCACTGCTTTTTGATTCGTTACAATTTTTAGAATACTCGCTGCACTTGCAGCCGCAGCTAATTGTGCTTCTCGTGAGTACTCACGGTTGCTCTTAGGTGTTTTTGTATTTTCATCCCCATTGCTACTTTTCCTGATAGCTTTTTGTATCAAATTTTTAACCACTTCTCTGTTGGTGTTTACAATAAACTGGGAATCTTTCAAAGATTGGTTTGGCGCGACTTCGCTGTTATAGCTATGGGCATCGAATTCGAAGAGCTCTTTGGACGCATTTAACTCTCCGTGCATTAAAGATAAATTTTTTTCAGATGATCTTGACATCTCTTTTGGGCTAAGAATATATTTCTGTTTTAGTAGACTCAGGTTCTGTTTACAGTTTTTTTTCACTTTTCAATTTAGTCATAATTTTTTTTGAGATATTTTTTTATTATCCAGCTGAAAAAGTGTCGTTAACGCATTTGTTGATATTTTCGGCATTCGGGTTTATCTTTCTTTTTTGTCCTAAACCTTGGAATATTTTTAGTGAGATATAAAAAAGTTATACCATCTAATAAAAGTATGATTTCAGGAAAACAAAATAAAAGAAATCAATCCATCAAGGATGACTATCTACTAGAACGTATTTTGATCACATTTGACTAAATAATATATGTAAAAAAAATAATAATAAAAATTGCGCATAGTAAAGATGCAATGTGCACGTGAGTGGGGTAGTTCTTTGCCCTAAGTTTAAAAATTTCCTGTTTGGGATCCTTTTTTTGTAGTTTCTTTTTTTTAGAATTATCGAAAGCAAATTTTTTTTTTTTTGAGTGGTATATAAGGGAAACCTGCTTTGGGTTTTTCATTAAAATTTAAATTTGTTTTTTCATAAATGCATTATTTCTTTAGAAGATGTTATAGGATAAAACCGAATCAAAAAGAATACACTTCTTCGGAAGTTGTTTTTTTCACGGAAATATTTTGCCACGATTAAGACTATTAATACCTCCACTAGTCCTTGATTGCCAAATAATCATTTATTTTCTTTTCCCAGAAGAATTAACTTTTTTTTAGGAAGCTCATGGATGTTAGAAATTTTTTGTCAAAGAAAAAAGATGATCCAGTGAGTGTCATAACAGAGTTCACATTTTATTTATTTCAACTGTATTTTTCTTGATCTTGTCTTACTTTTATTTTTTTTTTGCTGTTTTAATAACTTCCCACAGCAAGAGGAGCGGTGTAGTTAACATTTTGGTAATCCCAATAGAAACTTTGGTAAGTTGGTAGATTGGTGATGTTACAAGCGCTGGCAAAATCAGTAATGTTGCTCATTCTGTGGTCAAAGTACTTGTAGAAGTCGTTTAGTTCACAAGAGAACCCAGGACCTGTGCTACATGTTGGAATAGGAATAACTGCATCATTCAAAATGTATCTAACATATGATGAGTTTCCACAATCATAGTTTTCTAATTGAATTCTGGCACCCATTGGAACAATCCAACTCTTCTTGTTGTTGGTATTGGAGAAGTCAAAGTCGGAAGACATGGCAATGTTGTCATCAAACAAACCTATGGCAGCAACCATGTGTTGAATGTTGACATCATGAGCAAAACTAACATAAGCACTGTAGTTTGTAGGAGGATTCTTTAGCAATTCAACACTAGCATTGAAGAAGACAGAACCAACAGACTTGATTAATGGGTTACCTGGACCATCAACATAGTAGCCATAGACGTCATCGGCAATAGAGTTCCATACCAACTCCTCTTGAGTGAAGATCTGACAAATCGGAGAGTAACCAGCAGCATCAATTTCATAAGCACACCAAGTGAACAATACACTTGCATCATCAGTAGTTAAATTCAAGCCTTTGGTAGCGTTGTTCAACTTGCTGGCAATGTTCTTTAGGTAAGTGTTATCTACACCATCAATGATGTCTTGGTGAACAATAGGGTCCCATACATCACAAGTTTCAGAAGGAGTCAAACTGTTACCACCAGTCATTACTAATTCATCCAAAACTTGCATGTCAATCTCGGCGCCCAAGTATTGGCTTAGCATATCACCGAAGTAAGAGGCAGTTTTGAAGACTCTTAAGTTAGAAGCTGTGAAAATTGGCAACTTATCGCCAATGATACTTTGGTACTTTTCAGCAAAAGCAGTACCAAACTTCTTAGCGGTTAGCTCACCAGCATATGGGTTCAAAACACCGTTGATGGAATCAGTGGTAGTGGTTAAAAGTTCTAAAGAATCATTGCTTGATAAAAAAAACTCATAAGTTGGGTCAACCATGAAACTCAAGTACTCACTGTCAGCTAGGTTTTTCTTGGAAACTTTGGCGATGGTATCGTAAACACCTTTGATTGATTTACCATCGGAATAACCAGGGTATCTTTCACCGTGTCTACCCAAACTTTGAACTTGCTTCAATGTACAAGATTCAGGAATAGCTGTATCAATCTTGTAGTAGTTGTTTGAGATTGGGTAAGGGAAGTATGGTGCACTTCCAGCTAAGAAAGGGAACATGTGCGATTGATCATCCTTGTCCGCATTGTAAGCACTGTTACCAGTTTTTTTGCCAAAAATTGGTAGCGCAGAGACTGAGGAAATCAATAACAGAATTGATAAAGTTTGTTGTGAGATCATAATTGTTTTAAAAAAACACACTAGTCTTGGTTTGGTTTTTGTTATTAAATATAGATTATTGCCAATTTTATAGAAACAAAGAGCTATTGTTAAAATTCAATCAGTGAAAATCTTTCTGTTTATATAGGTTGGCATTGGGAACATCCTAGTTGAAAAAGTGAATATTTTTTGAAGTGCTTTAGATGCGCAGGCTATTTTTTTTGTTGAGGGATAATCATAAATCACGTTTATTAATATGTTGAAATATTGTTCAGAACTTTAATGAATAAAAATGAATGTACTTTTTAAAAAAATAATTAATAAAAAAAAGCAGGTGACTCCAAAAGAAAGTTTGTTAAAAGAGGGTATGTATTTAAAAATAAACTAGTAGTGGAACCTAGTAACTTTGGACTTCAATAGGAGCAGTGTAGTTAACAGTTTGGTAATCCCAATAGAAACTTTGGTAAGTTGGTAGATTGGTGATGTTACAAGCGCTGGCAAAATCAGTAATGTTGCTCATTCTGTCGTCTGCATACTTGTAGAAGTTATTTAACTCACAAGAAAATCCAGGACCATCGTTACAGTTTGGAACTGGAACAACCTCATCATTAACAACATATCTAACATAAGATGAGTTACCACAGTCATAGTTTTCCAAGATAACTCTGGCACCCATTGGAACAATCCAACTCTTTTTGTAGATTGTGTTTCTGTAATCGAACTTAGAATCCATCAATTCACCAGTGTCAAATAGCCCAGCAGCAGCCAACATGTGTTGAATGTTAACGTCGTGAGTGAATCCAATGTAAGCACTGTATTCCTTAGGTGGGGATTTCAATAACTCAACAGTAGCATTAAAGAATACAGACCCAACGGATTTAACCAATGGACTACCTGGACCATCACTGTAGAAGCTGGATAGATCGTCGCTGAAAGCATTCAAAACTAACTCGTCTTGGGTGAAAACTTCACAAATTGGTGAGTAGCCTGAAACATCAATTTCAAAAGCACACCAGTCAAACAATAGGTTAGCGTCAGAGCTGGTCAAATTTAAGCCTTCAGTGGCATTGTTCAATCTGGTGGCTAAGTTGTCCAAGTAAGTTGTATCCATAGCATCAACAATGTCTTGGTGAACTGGGAAATCCCAAACATCACATGTTTCAGATGGAGTCAAACTGTTACCACCTTGTTTTTTTTCTAGTTCATTTAAAACTTGAATGTTAATTTCAGTGCCCAAATACTTGTTAATAATTTTAGAGAAGTACTTGGCAGTTTCATAAACTCTACTGTTTGATGAAGTAAAAATTGGCAAGGAATCACCAATTAAAGAATTGTATTTTTCGGTGAACTCTTTACCAAATTTCATAGCAGTCAATTCACCAGCATAAGGGTTTAAAGCACCGGTCATTGAGTCACTGGTGGTAGTTAATAGCTCTAAAGAGCCATTGTTTGGTAGGAAAAATTCATATGTTGGGTCAACCAAAAAGTTGAAGTAGTCGTTGTCAGCCAATGCAGTTTTTGACAAGTTTGCAAACTTAGTGTTGTAAAGTTTAATTAACTTGTTTCCTAAAGCAGTGCCCGGATATCTTTCACCGTGTCTTCCTAAAACCTGAACTTGTTTTAGAGAACAAGTGTCTGGAATGGATGTGTTGATTTTGTAATAGCTATCACCTAATGGATAAGGAAAGTATGGTGCAGAACCTGCTAAAAACGGGAAAATTTCAGATTGATCTTTCTTTTCGGTTAAGTAAGAAGACTTTGTACCGTGAATTGAGGCAGCGGAGGCGGCAGAAGCAGCTAAGGAAGCTAGAGCAATGTGTGTAAGCATTGAGTGTGTTTTTTTCTGGTTTAATCTAAATTTGCTATTTTATAAAAACTTTTTTGAAACCGACAAAGTTGTTGTTTAAATACTTTTTCAAACTCAATAGTTTTCAACTATCCATGTGCCTCAACGCATGTGGGATTAATGAGACATCATGGGCAGCAATTTTTATGTTTTTGAAAAAACAAAACAAAAAAATTAAAGACAGAGAAAAACCCTTAATTTCCAAACGCTATTTTTGCTAGTACATACTCATAAATACACAATTATGGCCATGTGTTACTACTCAATATCGTCTTTTGTTTAAACCACGTGGATTAATGTGCACGTTAATAACATAACCTCATTAAAACCTTAAGTATGTTTAATTGTCAGCATGTACCCATAAATTTATTATAAACACCGAATGAAACAATAGCATTTAGGCACACAATTGACCATGTGCGCCTAAATTCAAAAACCCAAAAAACACATTTGCGAAACGAACAAAAAATTAAAAGCGGGAACATCATCCTAGGACATTTTGAAATTTTGATTATATTTTTTTTAATTTGAAAAGCTAGTTTAAGTGATTTTAGTTGCTTCGTGTGCATCACGTGACCAGTTCAGTTTTTGTAACCTAGAAATATACTGGTACAAATAAACAAGCAATTTTCTTTAAACAAAAACGATAAGGCACAATTATACTCTTGTGACACGAAACATTAATTTTGTGCAATCA